>CAAKHG010021473.1:20280-50169 GCA_901007715.1 Dactylopterus volitans
GGGGGGGAGGGGAAAGGCGGGGGGGGGGGGGGGGGTTCACACTTGCCAAGTCTCGCGTGTAATCAAGGCAGCTTCCCTTGAAAGGATCTTAAAGTGGGGAAACAATGGAGTCTTCAAAGAGCAGGTGGGAGAAGATTGGCTAACACCGCAGTCTAACTTCCACTGCCCTCAAACCGTACAACAAAGCAAAACAGCGGGGAGGGATTATTAATTTAGTGCGCTGGATTGCCAGTGTTTATCTCCTTTTAGCGCGGCCCTACATAAAAGTCTCCCATGCAGCTAAAAGGGCATTTTGTAATCTTTTGCGATGCTGTCACATCTCCATTGTAAAGCACTTTTGTAACACTGTTTGCTTTTGATAAGTGGCACACAAGTAATTGTTATCGTTATGCGATAATCCAGTTGGAAAACAAACCACTGATTTAACATTTCACGTCAGATCTTTATGAAGTCCAGTTTCAAAAGTTTGTTTCCAAGACTTTGTCCCTGTCGGTTCATGAATGAGGTTTTTATCACAAAGTGTTTGTATAATAACATTGACTGGTGATGGTGATGGCTGATGGTCAGAAGCATCCAGCACTGGAAAATCAACAACTTTCAAAAGGTCATCTCATATGCACACACAAGCACGCAAACACACACACACATACACCGATTTATTGATTGTTATCCTGTTTGCAGTCATCTCTTTTAGCCCCATTATTTTGATGGATATAGAGAACAATCCTCATTCATTCGTTCATCAGTTCATTCACTATCTATTTCGCTTCCACTGAACATTGTCACAGGGGGATGGAGCCAATCCCGGCTGACATTGGCTGACGGGCGGAGTGAAGCAGAGCAAAGTCATGGCTGACACATAGAGATGAGCCCCTTTCATACAGCCTGGTCAAGTTTGGAATATTACGGCATTATTGCGCCTTAACATTTTGTAGAAAATGGCCAGAAACAGAATGGGGGTGGTATTATTTTAGACTTTTCCAGTCAGTGTACCCCGGTCAGCCGTAACGTTAAGACCGCTGCATGTTGGCCATATACTAGAATGTCACAGCCCAGCATGCAGAATTTTTATTCAATCTGTCATTCTATTGCACGTGAGTGTGTTGACCAAAATATTAGGTACACCCTTCAGTGTAACCCAGCACAGTGCACATTTCAGTGGCATCACAAAGTACAGTCCCAATAACAATCATTAAAAGAGGTCAGCACATCTCTCAAACAGATTCAGCAGCAGTATCTTCTGTCGCGCCATGTTTCTATGGTGAACATGCTGCGCTTTTAATGTGACGGCTGATTGGTGTATGTTTCCCTTAAGCATCTCCCCACTCTAACCTGCACCCAAAGTTAGCCCTGACCCTGAGTCCTAACATCGGAACGCACGAGTGGACAAATTTATGGCTTATAAAAGAAGGGAAGCCCCACAAGCACAGAAAGAACATGCAGGCGTCACACGGAAGCGCCGCGGCAAGCAGCCGCGTTTGCGTCTGGAACCTTCTTGCTGCAATGCGACAGCGCTGAGGCGCCGCACCACCGTGACACCTCAAAAGTACATGAAAACAAACCAAAAATAATAATAAAATAACCTTCATTCTGCCTCCACTTTAAGCCGCACTCGAAGTGTGGGATCATCCAAATATTAATGTTACCAGAGCATTCACGTGAAAAGAAAAAGAAAACGCATAATGGCCCCATTTGCATGTGAACTGCCGTTACCCTTTCCACCACGGTGCGTGTTATTTGTCAGGCTACCATAGACCGCCATGTAATGCGATCCACTGAGAGAAGGTGAGATACATCTACTCTGACACCGCTGGTATTATCTGATTACTAATTCATAGAGATGGATTAGACACTTACATCTTGGCGTGTAGATGGTCTGCCCGCGTACATGCAAATACACGCGGTTGGAATCTTTCCGTCAATCCAGCTGGAGCGAGGGGGACAAGCTCTGCTCTTCCGCTCAACTTTGGCACACTTAATTTCCCCTGAACAAACCAAGACCGACTGTGAATCTTGCTAATGAGGCCGTGTTTTTTTTTTTTTTTTTCTTCCAAATTCACATATTATGTGCTCAAGACAACTTACGGACAAGGTAGCGTCAGAGAAATGCCGTTGCACCACAGTCTCCTTGAAATTCATGCTTTTGTCTGGAAGCTCATTGTATAGTTCCACTATGATTTTAAAAGGGCCAAATGGGATGATTTATGGTTAAATAAGAACCAGAAGCAGCAAATAATTCACAATTGTTTTAACGTTTTTCAACACAAGAGGACTGTGGTTCAAATTCTACAGAGATGGTACAGAAGAGCCGCGTTTATAACATAAACTGATATTAATAAGGCTAATTTTCTCGGGCTCCTTGATAGGGGTGCATTTCCCTGAGTGTTTTGTCTCGAGTTCTAAACTCATGAAAATCAAATGAGCGCTTAAGCCGTACAAATTAAAAGAAGCAGAAAGATAAAGCAGACAACAAACAACCAACAGAACCCACAGACCAGCTTATTGGAATCAGTGATCACTGTGAAGTATCCTAATGGCTAACAAAGAATTGATTGAGGCATTCAAGTGGGAAAACACATCAGCTGCGAGCCGGCGTCGGCGGGGCGGAGCGCATGCATGCAAAAAAAGCCCACGGGATGAATTCAAACACACGGAAAATCTATTCCACCGATGGATTTCAAAAATTGCTTTTAGTTTTTTAATCAGTTACCTTCCAATATGGTCTGTGTCACTTGGAAGGTAGAAATATATGAAATGTGTTTTCGGACCCCTGCTCTTTGCAATTAAAAAAGGCACATTGATAGCTTATGAGCAACATTTCTGAATTGATTACATTGTTGCAAGAGTATCTGGACTATGTATTCACTGCTGGTGCATACATTGTAATTAGGTTTATAGAGGCACAAGTTGGTAAACATGTTATGCACCCATTGAACTGGGTTGATGTTGGTATTTGATAGTAGTTCCACATCATCTGTCAAAATGGAAAGTCTAAATGGGGTTTGGAATTGTCGTTCGATTTTCAGCTACGTTTAATAGTATCCATGGGAGTTCAGCGAATAGGTGGTGGGCGATGCGAGGGATCGTCGACACCCAAGGATGCAACACGTGGTTTTAAGGCACCATGTGGAGGCGAAGAACCAACCTGACACTAAGTGGAGGTTGGCTGGCTCTGTGGGGTGAAAAGTGTCACTTGGAAATGAGAGGTTATGAAGCAAGAGCTTACTGTTGTCATGGCAAGGAATAATTCTCGTTCCCTTGGCATCCAGGCCGGTTAGTTACAGTAGGAAAAGTGAAGTAAATTGCAGTATCTCGTTACAAAGTATCAAAGCAAAGCTTTATTTTAGGTCAGAATTGTCTCTCAGTGGGTGTATGATGTTATTTTAATGGCTATTATTGTCTTTTACCCAGTGTTTCTTCCTCTGCTTGGTTCCTTTTACAATTGTTAAAATGTTAAGATCAGTCACTGGCGTTTTTTTTCTTCCATCGTGGACGTGGATACATTGATTAAATGGCAATTAAGTACTTGTGCATTATTCGGCTTTAATTCCAGATTGCCTACCCAATCAGAAAGAGCATTGCCTCGGATCCTGGCAGAAATGACGTGAAAGGGTTCAGTCTGGCACGCGCCGCCTTACCTGTCTCGCAAAACAATCTTTTTTTGGGTTGTTTCATTTTAGCTCTCAGCTGGTGGCATCATGATTTCCTTGTCTATGGATAAGATGTTAAAGAGCATCACAGAGCGAATCTCATTGTTTTGCAAAATAGGACCATGTCGGGGTGCTGAGACACTTGCACACGACAGGATCCCATCCAAGCAGAACCAGCACACCTCTGGCCTTCCTCTGAAGAACCCACAGCCGACAATTACCATCTGCACAACTCCATCAGAATATCTCTGCTTGCGTCTGCAGTGGTCTCCTCTGTGCATACATCTACCCCAGTATTTATTTTCTTATTTAATTACAGCCTTATCGCCTTATTATGCTGTTATAACAACTATCAAAAGAGAATATTTCTTCAATTTCATACACTTGCTTTAAAACCTGGGAACCAACTGTGGATGTGTTTGCCTGTGCAGGGGGAGCCACTCTCTTTTTATGCTAATGCTAATGGAAAGAACACACACACTCACACACACAATGAGAGCTTACAGGGGAGGAAAACAAAAATCAAAAGATAATAGGAAATGGGGGAACGTCAAACTGGGAAAGTGTGAAAGCAATTCTGTGACTGCGGAATGTGGCTCGGCTTTATTCACAGCCTGAGCATTTTTACACATTGCACTTGGGGGTGTTTCACACCTTTTGGCAACACAATTGTTCATTGTAATTGTGAATTTCTATGCATGCAGTGTGTGTTCTGCTCTGCCTTCATATTGCAGAAGAACCAGCTGCTTTGGAGTGCCGTGTTATGCAATGGAATGTGATGTTTGATGTGTGCCCTTTTTTCTTTTTTTTTTTTTTCTTTTTTTGCGATCAACAGCCAGTTGACAGCCGGGTATGTCAACGACTCGCATATGACCTCGATAACTTAAAAAAGGACCCCACAAGAGGTTAAATGGCTAGTTACACCCGATGAGGCTTTTTCAATGAGCGATTGAGAGATCTCCACATCAGCTGCTGGAATGCTGGAGCGAGAAAGTCTGTGGAAATGTATGGAGGTGGACTCGAGAGGGCAGGCGACGCTACTCACTGATCCCTCACTTTTTTTGTTCGCAGATAAAGGAAATTAGGCATCTATAAATGAGATTTTTCATACATTTCCATGTTCTGGGCCCCCAAACTTGACTCTCAATGAGCCACGGAAGCCCAATTGAAGTGATTTTGCTCAATATTGACCTCGTATCCAGAGATATTTTGGCAGAGGCTCCATTCAGATGTCTTTCACTTAATCTGCCCTTCAGGAAAATAAGTTTTTTATGTATTTCTATTTCTAGAAATACTGCTGGGAACTATATATATATTTTTTTTTTTAAATGAGAAGAAAACTATTTTTAATGATTACAATATAAAGGTTTTAAGATGAGATGAGTGATGCTGTGTCAGATTTCATGTGATTAAACGATTGTGAAAGAAAATAAAAGTCGCCTTTGGGTATCGATCCAGCCTCATTTTGCTGAGGAGCCCTAAGTTGCAAATATCAACCCTCCAGGTCCATGACGACCCTCCTAGTTTGGGTAGCTTAGATGGACCTCCTTTCGGCTGTCGTTTTAACTCATTCGAAAGGCCGTGTCTGATCTGACCCCATCAGTGAACAGAAGAGGTCTTTTAAGATGAGACGTGAAACATCCTCAGACATGAAACATCCTCGGCAACCAATCCGAAGTCCAGCTGCAGTCAGCAGAAGCGATGGCTGATCATCACATATCCATCTCGCCTACAAAGCACCTTTTGCCAATTGCGTGAGGCGCAGCGGCAGCGGCATCATGCAGCCAACCTGCATGACGACATCGCCTCTTACAGAAAATGCGAGCGATGAAGTTAGGCTGGGGAGCGGCATTAAACATAAAAATCTGGGAGGGAGTCGGGCAGAGTCAGCATCAGGTCACTCTTGCACCATGCCTCGCTGCGCTGATCGCAGCTGCTTTCCCAGCGAGCCTCCAAGAACTCTTAAAAGGGAAAACTTCCGCCACACAGAGGAAAGGATATGATCAGTTTGCAAAAGGCTGAGGTTGAAAATGTAACAGATTCCCACTAATTAGTTTTTAAGTGCGTGTTCTGGTCTGATTGCTGTTTATATACTAATGATACTGTCTTTAATTTTGAATTGGCTGATCAGTCCTAATATTTACTGACATCTCCCCACTTGTCATTCGGTAGATAATATTTGGTTCATATTTTTTTCTAGAACTGTAGTTACCCAGTTATTTTAACCATAAATTGTGTGCCATTCAAAGACTGTGCCCAAATCAATTTTTGTTGGTGTTCCGATCACGATCACTAAAATCAGTACGATCACACAGTGTCTATTTGCACTTGAAGGTTGCTTTTATTAGTGTAGCATTAATTATTCATTTATTTACGTTGTTCTTGAACATAGTATACTACGCGTCATTAAATAAAGAGATTGGAGAGTATAATGAATTGCAACATTCCTCCTTTGGGAGAATGAATAAAATTTTATAACAAAGTAGAAAGCTCTGTGTGCACCACCACGTCCAACATTGCGCCGTCACAAACTGTTCAGAGACACGACTGAGTTATGTTCCTTCCTGCAGAAACGTAGAAAAAAAAAATGAACAAAATTAAATCTAAAGATGGTGGCTACAGCCGTGAGGTACATCTGTACTGAGACCCGACTCTACATCAAAATAAAAGGGCAGCATGTGCATAACATGCAACATTCAACAATCACATGAAGTTTTCATTGATAAACTGAGCGGTTAGGCTCAACATGGACAACGGGGAGACAACTCGAACTCCAGATGTCACTCGTGAAGCTCACTGCTGTGGCTGTCTCATTCATATTTGATTGAAGATGTCCGTACACCGCGTGGCATCACTCCGGCGGGCACACGCCAGTGAAGTATTTATGTCCTGGATGAACGCAGCGCGGGTCCGAGTGATTCGCGAGACGCTTAAACCCAGCGTCGTCCACGACGGACAGCGTCTGGTGGTCCAGGCGTATGAATTCCATTATTTTTGCATTTACGTCTTTTTGTTTCTTGCTGCCTCTCATATAGGGCTCCACACGCTTCACAGGTCACTTTGACAGCTGAGCGAGGGCCAACTTGGGCTGATTTGCGGCTCGCGCTGGGTCCCTCTATTCATTTTGACAAGCTAACATAGTGTACTTGTTACTGTATATTCCTTCACGTGGCTTACCCTCGAGTGTCTTTTGAGGTTCATGGTGTTGAAATTCCTTGTTTTCTCTCTGTTGGATTCCAATTCTCGACTATTTTCATCATCGATTTTTGTCGACAACGTCGCCGAATCGTCACAGCCCTGTTGCAAACTGCACATTTATTGTCATTGTCCGACACATGGAAGAAGTTCCAGGCTGGCGACGCCATCTTGTTGTGGAGTTTTAATCGTCTCGCACGGTCTCGTGTGTTGTTTTGTGTCACATGATCGGCTCTTTTAATCAACTTAAATGACACCTCCAATTGCTTCCGATAATATGCTTATCGGCTGATGCTGATCAGGTCGTTGATTGATCGGAGCATTCTCAATTTTATCCTTTTTGCCCCCCCCCCCATAGCTTTCATCATTGTGTAAAGGGTTCTCCGGTCTTGTATCGTATCATATCTGTCTTAGCCCTCTTCCAGTCTCATGGTAGTGCATCTCAGTTTATGTTTATTTATTTATTATTTATGTTTGTCCAGTTTTGAACACCATGTTCCCACTCCTGGCCTGCACCTCATCTTTATCTCATGACACCTGAGGAAAGATGTATCATGGCCAGGCCAAAGTGATGTGTACTCATATTGAAAAGCCCGTAGGCATCATTTTTCCACGAGACATGGAAGATTTTACCAAATACTGACAGCAAGTTCTCATCCATCGCCTCTATCATTAGAATCGGGTACAACTGGTACACACATTTTCATCTGTTGCAGAGGCACTTAAATCATACAAAACAGCTTGTAAATGTTTTAATAGTGATGTGCTCATCAATACAAGATTCAATTTTAATTTTAACTGTTGCTAGTGTCGTAATCATTTTTCGTTATGTCAAATGTACCCACAATACCTTTCCAAAAGGTTGCAATATTACAAATTAGTGATGCCTCCTAGGGGGCTTCATAACTGTTCAGTGTGGATGTAATTCTTTCTTTATCTTTCACATTGAACACTTTAATAACCACACGGCCCACTGGTTTGCGTGAATGTGTGCACATTCTTCTGGTGAAATTAGATTTGTATCACGGCAGCAGCACCTTCTACAACCTTGTCAGGCTCGGGTTGTGCGTGTGAGGCTGCTCGGTTATCC
This sequence comes from Dactylopterus volitans, assembly GCA_901007715.1. Lineage (NCBI taxonomy): Eukaryota > Metazoa > Chordata > Actinopteri > Syngnathiformes > Dactylopteridae > Dactylopterus > Dactylopterus volitans. The sequence continues at coordinate 28,216 of CAAKHG010021473.1, forward strand.
TCATGTGCAAAATGAAAATACTCCCACATACACAGAAATGGAGGCTTCAGAATTATTTGTCAATATTTCTGACCTCTCCAAAAAGGACGGCTTATATGTTGGTAGGGGATTATTTTCAATTTTTACTTAAACCTGTGATATCCCTTCACAAAAAAATTGAGCACTAATGCTTGATATTTTATCCGTATTGTCAAATTTGCTTTGCCCTTCAACTGACTGACAGATAATATGACCCTTTCAGTCAGATTTACATAGTAGTGGTGTGAATATATATGAAATGTTCGGTTCAACATTTGGTTTTTTAAGTTGCGGTTCTTCGGTTCGGACATTTAGCAGTCGCTTGAATCCGTGGTTTTCAACAACAGAAAAGGGACGCATGTCCAACGCCATGAAAACCCCCAACAGCGTTGGTACCTGCTTTTGCTCGCTCTGATTTTGGACCAAGTTTCATTTTGAAGGCTTTCTGGCTGTTGTCGCGGGGTTGTCGCTGCTGTGCCGGGCTGAGCGAGGTCTCTGTCGGCGTGATATCTCTTCATATGCGCTAGCATGTTTGAGGCGTCACGCCCTCGCTCCCACAGACAGTTTCGCTGAACACAAACGACAAATAACTTGTGTCTTGATAACAACGCGACCACCAGCCTCTGTCGTCTAAACTGGAAATCCAAAATAGCTCCATACGGACGACCGAAGAGCCGCTGGAGGGTTCTGCTAGTTCAGGTTTGTCCGCCATCAACACATGTGAGAGGTTATGCTGCGTTCAAGTGCTCCTCGTAATTTTGACATGCGCGACCAAACCGCGGTTCAAGATGAGAAAACGAGTCACTAAACCGAACTCCTCTGAACTGCTGTCAGCGGTTCGTTTCAAAACCGTTACACTCCTATGAAATATAGAAATGAACACATTTACACTGGTCAGCCATAACATTATGACCACTACGTGTTTATCATAGAATACATGGCGACAGCCATGTAGTGGATTTATGTTGAATTTTTATTGAATCTATTTGAGGGAGGGGTTGACACATTTCAATGGTTATTATTGGGACTGTAGTTTGCGATGCGTTTGAGGTGTACCTGGTTATAGTGAGCGGTGTCACTCATATTTTTGTTTGTTGAATGACCAAAATATTAGGGACACCTCTTGGTATAACCCAGTCAAGTTCAACAGCATCACAAATTACAGTCCCATTAACAATCATGAAAATATGTCAACGTCTCTCTCAAACAGATCCAATGATATTTAAACACAAAACTCCTCCTGAAGTGAGAATTTATTGCAGGGCTGTTGCATTATATTCTATGGTAAACATGCAGTGGCCATAATGTTATGGCTGATTGGTGTAGTCATGTAATATCAACAGAATGGGCCTGTGCAGGTGGTAATAGGCATAAGTAGGATGAAGAGGAGGATTGCAGGTCATAGAGATGGTAAGTGGTGTGGCTACAGATTTTTTTTTTTTTTTTAGCCAACAATGAACATGAAAACTCCGTATAGGCAGCAATGTGTTTAGGCCTGATAACATGAGTCCTTAAGGCCAAGTTGAAAAGCAGTAATACTGTCCACCTTCAGCAGCGAGTTCATCTTTGAGGTCGATGTGCGATAAAGAAGCAAGCCACTGCGTTTCTACTGAAACTGACGTTGGTTTGCCTCGATCATAGCGAGCAGTCGCTGACCGTCCCCCGTGCTAAAGCAGCCACAGTGGACGACGAGGACATCCAGCGCCGCTCTTACTCACAGGAAGTGGTTTAAGACCTTTCCACCACCGCCCACCTCAGCCAAACCAACATAACATGGCTTCCCAAGACCTCCGCCGCTCAGCTGGATACAGCTGCCACCAATCACCCACAATGTGACAATGAGGGGGAAATAAGTGCTTGTAATAAATGCTTCAAGTAATGAAAAATCTTAAGTTAATTATAAAGGATGGCTCAGTTTTTAATGATGGTAATAATATGTCACATCTGCTCTGCAAAAGGGAAGATGTGAGCAACACCTCGTAATATAGATGACAGTCTTTAAATAGCTTTTATGTGCTTTGAAGGCACACTGTGTCTTATCAGCTGTCATAAGTCAGGTAGCCAAGACTGGTACGCTTTAAGGTGTGTGAGTGTGTGTGTGCGTGTAGGTGGCATCACAGGTGGCCATGTCATCAGCGAGGATGATACACAGAAGTAAATTTACACGTTGTAAATAACGTCAAAGTGCCCTTCTTTCTTAACAGCCGTATATATGCGGGGTAATAACCTCAGACAGTGTTGTCGATTGTAAACAGTGTTCAGTGTCAAAGCCATAAAACACACGTGGGGAATTTTAATCTTTAATGAAAGCCATGAAGCATGAGCACATCCACACTAACAATGCAGCAGAGGATTCTCCACTTTGCTGAAAACCTAATAAAACTTAAATGATAAGAGCACTGAATACATCACATTTAATGTAGCTTATACAAGTATTATGAGTATAATCGAGTGACATGAAAATCTAAATTTACGGTGACTTCAAATTATATATTGTGAGGTATTTAGTAAAATGTGCTCGGTTATTTAACAAAGCTGCACTCTTAAGATTGTATCATATAATTATAAAAACAGATAATTGGTTGAAGTTTTGTTGTGTGTTTTGGGTTAACTGACTCAAAAGTGCAACATTAGCAACATTAGCCAGCTCGGAGCGCGGCCTAGCATGTAGCCTAGGATCTCAGCTTTTGCTAGCTTGCTAGGGGGGCTATTCAGCTTCTTTTTTGGGGGGAGGGGGGCATTTAAACAACCGGCCTTGATTCCACTGGCATCGCATCCACCCATGCTAGGCCGAGGCAGGCACTTCCAAGATGGCTGCAGCAGATTCAAAAACAAGCTCCAGAAACACTCTTCGGAATCCTATTGGTGACGTCACACATCTCCATATTCCGTCTATGTGACTTCCTCATTTGCAACAAGTCGCGCATGTCAACAGTGATTATGACTGTTGACGTGACTGTTTTCAGGGCCTTAACTATAAAATTATAACGACTGATATTTTTAATACATTTCAGAGCTATACTTAAGGTCTGGCAGGGTTTAGACTCAGAATTCCAATGTTTAGGCTTGAGGAAAAGATTGTGGCTGCGGCTGAAATGCAGCCTTTCGTCAAGGTAGCGTTTGTGCCGCAAACGGTGACTTTAGCTGCCGCGCTGCGCCTTAGACGTCAGAGCTTTAAACCGCAGCGATCGGACAACCTGCGGCGTCCCCCTGGCCTTGCACGCCGGGACCAAACGTGGGCGGCCGTGAAAAAGAGTCGGGACGAGAGCGCGGGCTGCGTCGTCTCCGCATGTCAGAGGTGGGAACAGGAGGCTTTTGTCTTTTTGTTTAATGATGGATGTAAAAATCTGGACAAAAACATAAGAGAAACTCAGGAGTGAATTCGCATTATGTGGAGACAATGACTTGAAAAACAGCTCCGCGAGCTGAGCTGACACTCCCACACACACAGATGCACAGCTCTCTCTCTCTCTCTCTCTCTCACACACACACACACACACACACACACACACACACACACGCACACGCGCGCACACAGCCTCTGGCACGACATGACTCATTTCTCAACTTCTGCCCACTTTCAGCCTCCTGCTCTGTGACTCTGGGCCGCCGTCTCACTGAGGGCTTTTGTGTGTGTGTGTGTGTGTGTGTGTGTGTGTGTGTGTGTGTGTGTGTGTGTGTGTGTGTGTGTGTGCGCGCGCGCACATGTGTTTGTGTCTGAGAGAAATACAGTTTACTGTGAGCTTTTTTTTTGTTTTTTCACACAACCTCAGTGCCATGTTTGTTTGACAGGAGCCTCCGCAGCCTTCTCCCGCAGGTGTCTATTAACTTTAATTAAAGTGCAACAGTACATCACCTGCCAGCAGTGAGACACTCATCTAACACACTTGTGTGAAGCGGCGTTAAGGCACACAACTCAGTCAGGCTGGAGGGGCTGTTCAACGCGAGCTGACAGTCGCTTCACACTCGCAAATGAGGCACATTTCGTTTACAAAACAATAAAAAGCCTGCTCATTCTGTTAAATAGGATATAGCATCATAAACTCACAGGTGAATGGTTTCGCATACATTCCAATTAACAGCTGGCCCAGCTGGTACGACCGCAGGGAACGCACTAATACAAATATATACAATTCCTGATGAAAAATTGAAAGATTTATTCATACATCTATTTTTTGCTGGGTAGTATCGTCCATTTATTCGTTGGCACATTTATTTAATATGAGGGCTCATCTTGCTGAGGTCATATTAGAGGTGGGTGTATAGATTCCTTTTGTGTGTCCCTAGGGTTTTCTTGTTGATGGCAACAAAAAGATTTATATATATTTTACAAAGCTTAAACATTGGAGGTTGGACACTTAAACACTTAAACTAGCTCATCTGCAGTAGTCCCATATTTGATTGGAATGTGTTTTCTCGCAGGGACGGAGGATTTTGTCCAACATTTTCCATCATGCTCAGGAAGACTTCAATAACCCATCAAATTAGGGATTCAGCAATTCCACCATCTCAGCAACTAAGGCCACTTCCAATACCTTTGAAATTCCAAAGACGTTTTGTCATCGGTAAGACGTCGGGCTTTTTAAATCATCGAGCTCCAATACAAAACAAGCGAGATAAAAATGATTTGCCGTAGTCTGCATTTCTCGAAGCAAATGAAAAGAAGCACATCAGAAAAATATATTTACTGTGCATCGGCTATTACGTTGCCACGATTGTTTAGTAATGTCCGAATCAGAGCTTTGCATCCCATATTTGTCTCGGATCAAAAGACACTGGCCTCATGATTCACAGGATGGTGAAGGGTATAGTCAGGTCCACCTCCTCAGAGCTACTCCATTGTCCTCACCGCTTTGCTCTCCTGAGCGCGAGTATGAGGTAAATCAATTTGCCATCATAAGGAACCTTCAACTCCTCTTCAACTCTCTCCATAAGGCTTTGTCACATGATGCATTGCGGTCCTTCCCCTGCAGGCCGATGGAGGTTAAAACCAACATTGGGTGCCCCTTTAATAGACCTGATTCAGTCGCTTTACCTTAACCTGTGTTTCCCCCAGGCTATCTGCCTCCGGGAGGCTATCGTGACGTGGCCATCCAGTGCAGCCTTCCCCTCTAATCTGAGAGACAGCGGAGGATCGTGGCGGGTTTGGAAAAATGATGAAAATATTTTCAGAGGCAGCGATGCAAGGCTGCTCAAATTAGGGTGCTAATGTAGCATTGCCCATAAGTGCAAAGTGGTACTGAGGCAGCAGGCGCAGCCAGCGGCGATGCCATTAGGGCTCATTTTCCACTCTTAATGGCACAGGCACCTTGTTTAATAAGCATGGATTACAGGTCGTAAAGGGCAGCAGAGCACAGAGAGCCACGCCGGCTGGGACGATGATAAAGGCGGCGTCAGGAGAGGCGGTAATGCTCAGTTCAGACGTCCTCCTCGCGTACTGTAAGAAGAGGGAGTTTTAATGTTTCTTAAATGGATGCGAATTCTGTGATGACGGCAGGCCCCAAATTATGGCTTTTTAAATTCAGTCATGACCGGAAGGGTTCACACAGAGCTTTTCGGGCTGTTGAGAGAATCATTATTTTTAATTTGAGGTCGAATTAATAATGGCTAATCATTACGGAAAATAGCCCTGCTTCTTATTAACTACCCACCAGCAACCACAGTGTAAGAGGAAAGGTAAATATGAAGACTCGCAGCACAGGATAAGGCAGGAAGGCCACCAAAACCGAATAAACCAACCAAAGGGATACATTTTCTTGCATTATTTTAATATTCATGCATTAGATTTTTTTTTTTTCCTCATGAAAAGATTAAAAGATTTTTTTGTGTGTAATTAGCACCTTATTTCCCAGAGGAGTATTGGATAAGTGGAGAATCATTCTCCCCCCCCCCAAAAAAAAAGTTCATTCCTCCCTAGTGAAGTTGTAGAAGTGAGAATCTGAGCAGAATTTCTCCAACACTGAAAGTATGAAAAATCATTTGAAAATCTTTTTTTTTTTTTTTGATGTATCGTCGCTACAGTTGAGTTCTGGTTATAGGTGTAGGCACAAAAAAACAAACAAAAAAACCAAAGAGGTTCAGGGAAGGAACATTGCTTGGTTTAAAATAAGCACTTTTGTTTTTGAGGTTAGGAAAACATTGTGGCTTGGTCTAAAGTTAGTACTTGCCATTGTCATGGTTACAACAATAGATACATTTGAAGGAAGGAGGTGGTTTTCAAGACAGTCTTGTTTCATGGTTGTGAAGGTCCTGGGTTCGGGTCCTCCCTCTGGTGACTCTTTTGTCTTATATGGCTACTGTATAATCTAATTTCCTTGCACTGACATAGCTGATGTGACCACTAGAGGGCATCTGACGTCAGAAACATACACAAGGACCATCAGAATCAACTTTATTGGCCAAGTTTGTGCCACACAAACAAGAAATTTGGCTCCATTCTTAACTGCTCGCTCTGCACGAGGATTTAATATTAAATATTGCAGAATTTAACTAAAAAACTAGAGATAATATGTGCAAGTCCTCATGTTTCAGAAAATACAGGGTGGACCAGTGCAAATAGAATTTTGAGGTCTATGGTATAGTGCAAGAATCTAGAAATGGCAGCAATACTGTACATGAGGTAGGTGATATTCAAACATTTTTATACAGACAGGGAGTTATTGCATGGTGGTTATTCATCATCCTGCAATAGTTGCATTTGTAATCTAAGGCAGGTTGTTATTACTATGTTATTATCATTGTTATCAATAGTAGTATGAGTGTTGGTATTAGAGGTAGTATATTACTTTTCAGTAACTTTGTATAATGTTTTGTCTGTGAGTGAACCCTGCATTAATTGTGTAAAATAATAATCATAATAATAATAACTTTATGGAACGCATGGGATGCATCAAAAAAGAAAAGACTAAGTAAAGAGTGTGGGAGCGAGGGAGGCAGCATGGGAAAAGAAAATGCAGGCATATCACAATAATTCACTGTTGTGTTTTTATGCATATGTATTAAAGTGTAGTTGGCATCTTGGTGGGTGGTGGAGCAAAAGAAAAAAAAGGCATCACACACACACACCCACCTTTCGTTTTCATTAAATGCAATATGAACAATCAAAATTAAGACAGGGCGAGCTGCATCTACTTAATGCTGTCTGTCAGTTGCATTACTTACATTTCTTAGGTCTGTATCAAACTTTTTGCGTGTTTTTAGGGAAGCATCCATTTATTCTGATGTGTATTAACTATTTTGAGCATGTTTTCCAAGCCTCTTGGTTTTGTCTCAGAAAATAATGGAAAAGTGACGGCAGTGTGTTTGTGCTGTTGCTGTTGTTGTTGGGGAAGTGGACATAAGAGTGTAAATTACTCTGTGAAGTCTCTCGCTGGCTCTGCTGTGGAATTCAGAGGATCACTGATGGATATCTAAGACTTTCTTCCACGTTTCATTTTCTTCCCCTGCCTGGCAGTGATAGAATTTCTCAAGTCAAAGTTTGCTTGAGACAAATGTTGTTTTGCTGTGATTGCTGTGTGTGTGTGTGCGCAGTGATTAACACAAGATCTGTGACTGCACACATTCCTCGCAACTCATAAAGCGAGTCTTTCAAGCTCGGTGCCAATTAGCTCACACCAGAGGATATTAATTTCACCCGTGGCACAGTGGTACATCATAGACATCTCTATTATTCACTCATCATGCCTTCATGGTAACCCCATGCTGGGATCATTAAGTATTCAGGTCACAGGAAGAGTTTTTACAACCTGTTGATGAATTTGGTCCCCTATAATTGCTGTTAGCCATGTTACTCAGCTCTGTCTGGTCATACTGTGATGGATTGGCTGTGTTGCTTGAGAAGATCTGAGTGATGGAAGCATTAAGAAGTAGACGCTGAGGGGACAGGCTTTGGTAGCCTGGTATAATGAATCTGAGTGGATTGAAGCGGTCATAGAGGACGCTTTAGAGGGCGGTTCAAGGTTGATCTTAGTTTTGTATTGAGCAAAAGTGTTGTGTTTCTAGGTCACAAAATTTTTGCCGGTCACGTCCATCTGAAACCGCATACTGCCTGGACTACGGCAGCAGGGCGGCCAGCTCCTGTTTGCCGGAATTGGGCCACAAATGCCCCGCTTCCACCAAGCAGTTCAGATCGGTAGGGTATGGTACACATTTTTTGGCATTTCCATTTACAAGATCATGGATGGTATGAAAGTAACTGTACTGTCCTGATTTTGGTAACCGCTCCTTTGGGTTACCTCGCACACTGATCTCATACCTAAAGGGTGGAGCTAAACGCACTGCGGTCACTGATTGGTCACACCGATTGAGATACGACGGTAGGAATAAATCACAAACACAAATGCGGCAGGTTTAAATCACAGGCCGTATCTAATATGGACAGAGCCCAGCATGATGTCACCCACTGGTTTATGGACTCCCGATTTGAAGCCGAGAGATTGGCTTCATGGCCAACGCCATATTAGAATTCTGAAACCAGGACCTACCATATTTGGACGAGAGGGCGGAGCTGAGGAAAAGTACGGGTCCCTCGAGCACTTGACTGCATCGGCTGGAACACCTGTTTTTACCGTGAGAAGTCGCTGCTTACAAAGTTAGCTTCCATAACTCGAGGTAAGCTTAATAGCTTTAGTAGCTAGCTGCATAAATGTCAAACATTTGGAAAATATTATACAATGGATGCAACCGTGTCATGACACTGTGACACTGACAATGACATTGCAGTGGATGTTACCTTGTATAAAGTAACGATGTGTAACCATGTCTGGTAAACGGAGTCTAAACCTGAACCCAGCCAGCTTACTTTAGCTTAACTTAACGAGTGTTAGCAGCAACATGCGAAACTAGGTTGTTAGTGTCATTAACAAACGTTAGTTAACCATCATTATGGAACGGTGAGGTTATTAAGGGCGTCTGGACACGCTGGTCGTTGGAGAGTTAGCAGATAATCTCACTGAATGAAGTGAACGTTACGCTTCAGAGCACCGTTGTTGATGGTGTATTTTAGTTACTCTAATGAACTCAGGTCAGCACTGCTTTATGCATCGCCCATAGCATTATACATTCCTCACTTTTGTAATTTCCCCCCCCATATTTTAAGAGGATCGATGACTGGTGCATGCTGGGAATGAGCCGCGGACGTCTCAAGCATCAGCCTGGCTGCATCAGCAATGGAGAACCTGAACCATCCACACATGAGGATCATCTTCTCTGGTGTCACTCAGACATGCAGGTGGAAGCTGCCGTCGGTTGGGGAACGACTCACGATCGCACATGATGATTATTAGAATATCAGTGTTGTGCTGAGGAGCATCAGTCATGTAGTTACACAACCCAGTCAGCTGCTTTCTGTCTCTCTCACAAGTGACTAAAGCCGAGGGAGAGACTGTTAACATGAGGAGGCATCAGAGATGACTGACAGCTTCATATCAACGCTCTCACACAGGGACTCCATGTTCATGATGGCTGCCAGGCTGCTTACACCTCGTCTCCATTGCATACACATCAATGCAAGCAGCTCATAAAGTATTACAATCAAACTACAAGCTGTTCCACTCGGCTCACTTTAACTGTACAGGCAGGTTTTATTTCTTTACCTTTCTTAATATATTTATGCATTTTAACACGTTAATAAATCTGTGTTAAAATTTGTTTCTCATTTGCAATAAAGGTGCTTTCAGTAAAAGCTCTCATCTTAAGTTTTTTTTTATGGCTCATACTGATGATTTGTTTCAAATCTTTTTAAGTCCATGAATGGTCTTGTGTAAATTAACCTTACATGCCATAAACAGCACTGAAATGACTCAACAGCATGCTGCCCGTATGGCTGTATTTTGTTAGCCAATTATACGAATATTTCTATGAAAACTATAATCAACATTGGAAAAACCAAGATTTGTGTTCCTTTAATCATGAAAAATGTCCCAAGAACCATCTAGTAACAGCAGCTTTACTTACGATTCATCGCGGCAGAAATTAACTCAAAGAAAGGAAACTGAATAATAAACTGCCGATTTTTCCTTCATGAGAGGAAGCTGGGGAGTTTTCATCATCATCATCATCAGTAGATGTTGATGCAGCTTCCTCCTCCACATGCAGAGCAACGCTGCTCCAGACATGAGCTCCTCCTCGTGTTGGCTCCATCACAGCCTCAGTCTCCAAACCTTCAGAATTACAGTCAGAGACAATGATCATATCCATGAAGCAGCTGGCTGAGGTGGCTGAGGTCTCTCCTCATTTCAAAGACAACAAACTCCTCCTGACGAATGTCCCACTATGGTTTGTGTGTTTAATATCGAATCAGTCGCACTCCAGGTGTTTCATCCTCCAGACGCCATCACACTACAACCTGAGGATTTGTTTTGATTCATCAGATTCATCTCCAGTCATGACGTTATCACTCTTATTTTAACATCCAACAGGCTGCAAAACGTCACTCATGTCAAACAAAGCAACCTTAAACAACTGAGTCCTGTGTAATATCGCACGCAGCAGCTGTTGAGTTCTACCTAATGACAGTGTTACTGATAAATCCCGCTGTGCTTTCCTACCTTCATACCTACAATAAACTTCAGCTTAATCACGAATACCAGAAACGGCTTCCCGCTGTTAAAATGTCTCCACCTTTGACCAAAGCTGGAGGCTAGCCAGCAACTTTGGTTAATATCAAAGATGCCCTCTTTGTCACATTAACTGCGATATTAATTTCGACTCTAATTTTGCCGCATGAAAAACACGCGACAAAACCAACTTACTGCTACAAGCAACAACCACAGACGTCAGGATATCTAAATCGCAGAAAATCGATCTCTGTTGTTTTGTCGATCACCACAGCAGCCAGACGTGTATGGAAAGAAAGGTGTGGAGGCGGTTTGACATGATAGGCCTCGGGAATAAACCCCGCCCACTGTGTACAGTCTGAGATGGAAACACAAACTAGATGCATCATGTACCGAACGGTGGTGGAAATGGGGCCAGATGGGCCGCATGCCAGCCAAGAACAGGCAGCGCATCACGCCGCAGGTCACATTTGGATTAGCCGATGTCGACCGTGCTATATCCTTGCCGAGAGGGTGGCCCACATGTGATTTGGAATATTTGGGCCATGTTTGATGTTTTGCATGCGGGTAGATGACCTTAGGTGGCTCGATCGGCGCAGAAATGGCCCACACCCGCCTGCTGTCTGGGTTGATCATGGAGGTTATGTTTCAGCGGATGCTGGTGTGTCTGTTAGCAGGATTACGCTAAAACTACCTGGCTGAGCTCCATGAAACTATGTGTCTTATAAGCCCCTTGATGCAGATGGTTTTAACATTGGAGTGAGTTGAAAGCCCCTTGTGTCTCATACAGATGCCAAAAGGGGGCTTTGTGTGTTGGTATAAGATGAGAGGGGAGTGCGAATGTGTTGGCGTTGCACATTTAAGCATTTTTTTTTTTTTAATGCGTGGCCTCTTTACTTTGAACGAATTCACAGAGAGGCATGGATGTACGAGGGTTACGGAATATGAATGACAGACTTCCAGTTGGCGGCATCTTTTGCAGAGTTGCTGTCAAATGGTGTCGATCCGGTCTGGCAGAGGTCGGCGCTCTCCGAGTGCTCGTACTTCGATATTGCACCTGTGTTATGATTGTACTCTCAAATTGTGCATTTCTAAATTATTAATGTCCATCGCACATCTGGCAGCTTCTCGGTCAAAGGCAGACGCATCCCCTGGCATGCGCATGAGCGCAGCTGCACCCCGTCTAGTACATCTCATCAGCTTTTAGGGGATTACATCAATAATGCTCAACTCGGACTCATCAGACTAATAGACAACTGAAGAGAATGTCCAGAGGAGCATCACAGAGGATCCTCCATCCACCCGGCTCGCTGATTAAAATGTGTCCGACGACGGCAGCAGCTGCGGCTGCCGAACGGCTCACGTCTCGCTCATGAATTCCGTTTCATTTGCCACGGATGAAGCTACATCATCTCTCTTATGATCATATTCATACGGAGTCGCCGGAATCTGCGCTGTTTATAAATGAGGACCACATGCAAAATATACCGGAGTCCAAAAGAGAGCAGCACAGCAGAGAGGGAAACTGCAAAAATGATTACTTAAAAAAAAAAAATCAATGTGATTTCAGATGAAAAACGTTGAAAAATATGACCCGGCGTGCAAGATGATGAAAGAGTGAGTGTTTGTTTGTGATAGATTCTTGTTTTAACTCTAACTTCATAGCTTGGTTATGACTCAACTTTAAGAGTGCTTTTTTTCATTTTTTTTTTAAAATTTTTTTTTTTTATCTTTGAGTGTGTGGGCGTTCACACCTCTGTGTTCCCTCCAAATGTAAACTCCATGGCAACGTCTCTCTCGAGAGCGATGAAAGATAATTTGTTTGATATCGTTTTTGAAGTTTGCGTGCTGGAGCTCTTCTTTCAGAGTGATTTTCATTATATATTCTTTTAATTGTGGTGTGCAATTAGAATGTGAGAGAAAGCAATGGGACTCCGTCTCTGAAATTATAGAGCATACAAAGCGACGGGGGAAATGAGGTTGCAGGATTTTCTCAGGTCTCCGAAATAGTGCGACCTTCCCAACGAAACAGTGTATTAAAATGTCAACTATTAAGCGCTTATTCACCAGATTTGAAATTTGAAGAGATCAAGTGGGAGTGAGAGGTAGTTTCATTGTGAGAGCATGACAGAAAATAATTTGGCACCTACGCCCCGATGCCGCACTGTAACATAAGTGTGGAATCAGAATACTGCAGGAAGGCGGAACCCATGGGGTCCATATGCTTACGTCCATAAAGTGAGGCCAAGGAATGGAGATGGGAGCTTTTTTTATGAAAGGGTCAACTGGAAGATCTGGAATAACGTGAGATAATCGGAGGCATGATGCAAATCCGTGGGATGAATTTTCACAGCCGTCTTTAAGGGTCCGTCTAAGGGAAAGAACAACGTAGCCGTCGAGATCTCCAAAGGTCAGCATAAGGAACCGATTGGCCCGAAGGAGATGATTGGACGGATGCTCAGTGAGAGGGTTTTTGACAGCGTGGGAAAGCGGAGGTGACACAGTCGCGCCGAGCGGGTTTTGTCAGAGTAAAGGATGATCTTCCTAACTGAACTTCATTAGTCTCACATTGTCACTTAACTCGCAGCGCCCGTCACAACTGCATTAGTCGGCATCGGGGCTCAGCGTCGGCAGCTAAAACTGCCTCATCACGGGGGCTGCGGCGCCATATGGCGTCGACGGCTCCATTAAAAGAAAAAGAAAAAAAAGAAAAAAAAGCCCAAGAATGTTCGCATTTGCTTAATCGCATTTTCTCGGCTGAGCTTGTCTGTCACTCCGCGTTGTTAGTATCGCGGCGGATCATTAGCATAGCCGCGTCATTGATTCAAACACAGGCACATTCCCTTGTCCCAGTGAATCACGCCAGCGCCGACGTACAGCGATTTACTACAGCCGAGGCCCGACGCACAACATCCTGCAGCGGTCTATGGAGAGCTTGCTGTTACTGTGCGATGTACAGTCGTGTGTGTGTGTGTGCGCGTGTCTGTGTGTGAGAGTGCGCGAGGGGCTAACAAGCGGGAGTGTAGCGAATGAAGCTGCTAACCAGTCGGCCTGTCGTTTGTTTTGCATACATTCCCGGCGTGTTTCAAACACCTGACTGGCGCCACGGGTCCGCCATCCTTCAAAGGGAGTCGCGCCCGTGCAACATTCATGAGATGCGAGAAATGAACCCAGAAGAGCATCTGTTTTCGCATTATGCTGACGCCTTCGACAAAACATGGCGAAGAGCTCCCGCTTAACCGGACCCCCCTGCTGTGCCGCACATATTATGTGATGGATAACGGCAGACTTTCGCAATCTGTTCTCTCACCTCGCCTCACAAGAAAGAGGAGAGTTCAAATTAGTTAACCCTCCCTCCCCACCCAAAAAAAAGGGAGAAAAAAAAAAAGAAGCATTTTTGCACTTTTAGCGTGTTCAGCACAAAGTGTTGATCAATGCTGTTAGATAGCCCCCCATCTTAAGCCCTGGCAGCACTTCACATCAGATGAAAGCAACCATGATTTGCTTTGAATCAGCATTTAGCCACCTTCACAACCTTGGGGGCCTTAGCGGACCTGTAACCTTCAGATCTCAGCGCCCGACATCCTCCTTTTAATCCACAGCCAAGTTCTCTCCAGCAATTAATGAAAACTTTGCTATAGTTTAATTTGACGTCTGCGTGACTCGTCTTCCCCATCTCAGCGCTCACCGATTGTCCGCGCCTGTGCGGCTTTGTTGGCAGACACCTTTTTACTTTTTTTTTTTAAAAAAGTGGTCACTTTTAAAATCATTATCTGATTTTTCTGAAAAGACAGCAGACTCAGATGTGGCCCGGGTCACTGCCGGCTTTAATGTCAGCTTCAGGAATAAAAAGGAACCTGTTAGCCGTGATTGCGAGTAAATTTCCCGGCTTTCCGGATGACGCTTGTGGCAACAAATTGCGAGAGGCCATGCATGATATTAAGAGAAGGGAGAAAACATGGGTTGAATGAAACATGAAAGGAAAGTGTGTGTGTGTGATCTTGTGTGTGTGTGTCTGTATGATATGTATCAAGTTCTTCTTCTTCCAAGCGGGGCATATTATAATCAGCTCAGAGCCTGGGGATTCGCGGAGCAAACAACGTGCAGAAGAAGAGCTTGGTGAGTCCGGATTTTGCCCGGGGAAAAAAAAAAAAAAAAAAACAGGACTCCCCAGAGGGCTACATATAAAAAACAATACACAAGCGATAAACTTGCACAACCTGTTTTGTTATCTCACGTCCTGCCAAATAAAAATGAAGTTTTTTTTTTTTTTCTCCCAGAGATCCAAGACTTTAGTGCTTGTAAACACCACACGTACACTGATGGGCCATAACAATAAAACCGCTGCATGTCTACCATTGACTTTCATCCAACAGCCCTGCATATAATTCTCCCCTCAGACGGAGGTTTATGTTGAATTTTCATTTTATGCGTTTGAGAGAGGTGTCGACATATTTTGATGATTATAACTGGGACTGTAAATTGTGTTGCTGATTTGGCAAAATATTAGGGACACCTCTCAGTATAACATTAACATTTTGTCATGTCAATGCACATGAATGGAATGGCCGAAATATTAGGGACACCTCTGAGTACAACCTAATACAGTTCAGCAGCATCAAAGATTACAGTCCCAATAACAATCATTCAAATATGTCAACGGCTCTCTCAAAAGGATTGATTATAAATTCAACGTAAAAGTCGTCCTGCAGGGCTGTTGCATTATATTTTATTGTAAACATGCAGTGGAAATAATGTCATTCTTGAAACAGTGAATATGCTAAGAACATTTAATTTCAAAACACAAATTGGAGAATGAATTGAGTTCATAATGCCGACCAATAAAAGGACTGGCAGTCAACTGTGAGGCTACAGGCACAGTTATCAGGACTATAATTTGTGATGCTGCTGAAGTGTGCCGGGTTCTCGCGAGAGGTGTCCCTAATACTTTGGTCATCCCACTCATCTGCATTAAGGTGACAAAATATTAGAATTTACTGCAGGGGTGTTGCATTATATTTCGGTGGTAAACATGCAGTGGTCTCAGTGTTATGGCTGATCGAGGCACTGCACAGTGACACTGTGCACATTTGTACGAGACAGAGCCAGAAGCAGGCTGTGATAGCAGAGACAGGAAGTCTAGTTAAACACCTCGGACTCGGGGAGAAGCCTGCAGGAATAACCGGGCTGTCAACCTGCCACGAGCCCAACAGCCAGCCGGTGCCTGGGAGGCATCAGCAAGCTGCAGGGAGAAAAGCTTCCATGATGCTCATTTAGCAACAACCCGCTGCCTCCCAGTGACGTTGGAGAAACCGACTATCAATTAGTGAAGTCTACAACCCAAACAGATTGGACTCTGTCGTGATTTAGAGACTTTCAGAAGAACCTTTTTATGAGGTCGTCCCACTTGTTGCGACAAGTGGGAAATTGTGCTGCAGGCGTTTTTGTAGATGTGCACGTGGTCGGCTTCCCACAATACTAAACACCCACACTTTTCACCCCTGCTAAAACCCCAGATCATCCATAGATGGCAGGATTATTTTTTTTTCACTAGCTATGATAAATAAGAGAGCAGTTGAATCACATTTTTCAGATTTGTCAGATCAGAAGTCAAAGTTCACAAATACCCATCACCATGATACTGTTGCTCCTTTTTAATCCTGCCGGGAAAGAAGAAGACGAAGAAGAAAAAAAACAGACACTGAGGTGGAAAGACATGTTAGAATGAAGTCAAATTATATGACAGGGAGGAAATATTATTTCTTGTCATGCAAACTTTGATTATGCATGACTGTCAGTGTGGCAGATGCTGCTGCCTGCCGTTAGAATGCATCACTCTGCTCCTCAGTCAAGGCCGAACATTAAGCTGACAGTCATCGCAACCAATCTGCGATATGTGGAATCCGATCTAAGCCTCCAATAACCAGTTTCACTGACAACATAACTGTGTACAAAAAACACACACACACACACACACACACACATTGGTGGCGTCGTCCATCTCGGCAACTCGGCGCAGCTACCCGGGGACCTTCATTTGCCGCCTCGTATATCACCATGATAACGAAATGTGTGTGTGTGTGCGTGTCAATAACAAATGGCGCGTCTCGCTGTTTCCAATTATGAATAATATGGCATCTCTACAAGGATATAAAGCATTAGAGTGTATAGAGATCAATCAGAGACCATATTAGATGGATATCCATCCTGGCTTCCCTCCGTCTGTGACCATTCTTTTGGCAGCTGGGAGGTGGAAGAACGAGAGGTGGAGGATAAGAAACGCAGCCAGTAGGGAAGGTATAACGGCTGTGACCTTGGAAAGGTAATCCTAGATGTAGCCATGGGTGGTGCCGCTGCCGGCACGCCGCTGCCAACGCCGGGAATCCAGTAAAATACGCCGCATGTGAGGCCATCGTGAGATAAACGTGAAGATAGATGGGAATGTATATTTGCTTTACCACCGAGGCTGAAAGGCGCATTCATGGCAGTTTCCATGCAAAGGTGCCCGGCAATGACGAACGATTTGAGAGTGTACACAAACAACTCGCGCGAGTAAATAAGTTTGTGATTCCACGAATTTTCCGCAAGAGATTCAAAGCACACTTGACCCATTTTTACATTTTAAAGTTTGTTTACCAGCGAGGACCTCACATCGACACACATATGCTTGAGGGATTTAATGCTCCCCGCTGAATCTGCTGCAGCATCCGGGGAGGGGGGGGGGGGGCGCAAGTATGTGTCCATATGTCCATACTTTGCGAATGTGATGTCTCAGGAAGACCTGGAGGGCAAAGTCTGCAAATTTGGCGCAGATGTCAACTTGGGCTCAAGAATGAAGTGATTAAAATTTGATGGTCAACTCTGTTCATGTATTGAATCCACTAAGAATTGGACGAATGAGATTTGGCCAAGATGGGAGAATGAATCTGGATTTGTCCCCGCAGAGGAAGATTGGCTGGATATGTGCCCTGTACTATCTTCTTCCTCGAGCTCGGGTCTTTGGAGAGACTTCTTACGGGGGAATTCGATCAGATATTTTGTAACACCAAAGCTTGAACGTGCTCAGACATGTGCGATAGGAAGATGCTGCCCGGCCTTTCGACCATATTGGCAGGAGATGACACAAACAACACGAAGCATTTTTAGTCAAGGAATGAAAGGTTGTTGTTTTTTTGTTTTTTGTTTTTTTTAGCTACAATGTGTCTCGGTAACATTGCAACTCTTTTATTAGTCCAAGACAAATACCTATTAAAGATGTTATTAGCTGTCAGCAAGAAAGCTGTAACACATAAATGGTTACAGGCCGAACCTTTAACAAGACGGATTGGTTAGACATTGTTCCTGCTGTCTGAGGGATGGAAAGAATAACTTTTTCATTAAGTGCATGGACTTCTAAAGTCCTGATATACTGGAAAAGTTGAATATTTACGTGGTCTCACAAGATGATCGCTGAGTCTTTCTCTTATGAGCTGACATGTACTGCCCGTCAGTGCAATACTTCTTATAATACTGCACTGAGGTGACTGACTGTTGTTTGTTCTACAATGTTAAACTTTGAAAAGCGGCTTATCTAAAAAATATGAAATTTTTAAAAATAATTTTCTAAAATTTGGTGGTGAAAGGTTACTGTGACACACCGAAACACATTTTTGGTCATAACTCCCAATGCATTGCGCTGATTGTGACAAAATTCTGCACAAATAACTCCATGACACAATGCAATCACATTTGGTATCCAAGTTAAAGATTCTTCCCATTCTCATGAATATTTATGGGATGCCTTGATTCAGTTTTGATGATGATGAAAGCTCAAGGTCACTGCGACCTCACAAAAGACATTTATGGCCAAAACTCTCGACAGCATCTTCTGATTATGCCAACATTTAAAAACAAAAAAAAGTTTCATGTCATACGTCTCACAGGTCAAAGGTCAACTTCACTGTGACCTGTGTCATTCTCGTCAACACAGTATTTCAAGGATGACTTAATTTGATTAAGGATGTCGGGGGTCAAAGGTCAAGCTCTTTAGGACATCATAAAGCAAGCATTTATGACGTTTTAGACTAACATTTAATAGAAATAAAGGATGAAGTGACATTATTCCATTCTTAATACGTTGAGCACAGCTCATTCAAAGTCTTCACTTTATATCCTGTATCATGGGCAGACATGGATGTTAACTGCAACCTGATTGGTCCTGATCGGAGGAACGTAACTGCAAAGTGGTCATTTTTTTTTGTTTTTTTCATCCACTGCAGACTGAGACGAGCGTCAAAATGCAGCACTGGGATTGATCATCATCTGGCACTAATTAGTGTTAACTATTATAACAGTAGTGAACATCTGTGCTCGCCATGTAACGTGTGCTCCGGTCTTACCAAAATCCAAATCCAAATCTTGCGATCTCACCTGAAAACACACGTGTATATGATTTAAACGAGGTGGTGGACAAAATTGTACGAGCTTAACTGAAAAATAGGGCCTGCATATGTTTTTCAATTATGTTCATCGCAATTTGACACATTTAGTGTTCAAAAAATGACAGGTTATGGAATCAGTTAGGGGGGGAAAAAAAGGGGGTGACAGAGGAAAAGTGGCAAAAAGCTTTTAGTGAAGCTTCATCCGGTCTGACTTGAAAAGGCCTCCTGTAACGATGTTTTTAGTTTAGGTGTTGTGTAAGCCGAGCAGCTCTGTGGCTGCAGGCTTTTTCAGGAAACAAGCCTTTGTTATGAATTATTTATCAGGAGTAATAGAGGGTTCATGTGAACACACAGTGTTAAGAAGGACTTAATACAATGCAATGTTTGAATTGAATTGAAAAGAACATATTAAGAGAGGGGCGGTTGTTGGGCAGATATTTCCATTCTTTTGTGAACAGTGTTGCCGCGGGTGCAAAGCTGTGACTGCAAGTCATGCAGACACACTTCAGTCAAGAAATATTCAATAAAAAGCAGGTAGAAGTCTTCAGATATTAGCTGCAGCACGGCGGCTCTTTATTAGACTCCAACAAAGTATGTCAGGGGAATTAAAGTTGGTCCTTTTGCCTTGAAATTATTTCGTGACTGCCTGTCAAACGCTGGATCCTTTAAGAACGGCTGATTGACTTCAGCATGTCTGGCGAGTCGTTCTGTTTGCCTTTATCATATTACGCTTTTCCGACAATCTGGCGGCGCTGATCACAGAAAAGGCCGCCGCAATTCCCAGCTCATATTTCTAAAGTAAAAAAAAAAAAAAAAAAATCAATAGATCCATGTGGGAGCGCGCGTCTTCAGACACCCGCAAGCCTCGTGGAGCGCCTCAAAGCCACTGCCGGTGAAGTTTGAAATGAAAGAGGAAAAAATTGGGGAATTCATCTCAATTTGCCGGGTGATTTCCCCGAACGTTCACCTCGGACACGGAGCCACCGACCGCGGCTTTGAAATTATGTTGTCAGATACTGAGGGGCAGGGAAAACAACCTCCCCAAGGTCAAACACCAAAGTTTATATTTTCTGTCTCACAAAGATGAAAAGCCTCCAGAGGGCACTTAATCCGAGACCCGAGTGATATCCGCTGACCTTGAGCCGCCGCCGCCGCCGCCAAGCGCCCGTGAGCCCTCCGTGGTTAGCATGCGGCGCAGGGACGCTCTCTGGCCACACACAACTCCGCGACAAAGTAAACAGCATGTCTGCCGGGCCTAATGAGCCGTGGCGAGCCATTGATCTCAGCCTGAGCAAAACATCGATATTAGCTCACAGTGGCCACGGAGCACAAGTGACATGGCGCTTGATTTTTTTTTTTTTTTTAAAGCCAATCAGGGGACGGAATTTATCATTTTTGGCCTCGAACGTGAGGAGGAAATCCTATGGAGTTCAAAACACTTCAGGCGCGAGGCGACTTGATCCCTCAGCCTGGCGGAATGCAGTATGTTAATATAAATATTCAAGGAGGAGACCAGAAATGTTATATATATAGTGATATTGATTTTTTTCTCCATATCTATTTTCGTCGCCTAAAGGCTGTTTACACATTGAGAAAGACGTAGGTGTGGACAAATCAGAGGTGACGGCAAGCTCTGCTCTGCCTTCACGTGTGATTTTTAAGATTCAACAATGCACAGGAAAAATCTGAGGGAGCCAAAGTGACAGTTTAAGCCTCAAAGCAGGTCTGGAAGTTATGAATACCATTATTTTTCTACTTAAAGTCTCTTGTCATCCGAAGCTGATTGGCGATCAACATCAGGGGCCAAAGTGACAAAAATCACAAGTCACAGTCGAGCTGACCATTTAACATTTTGAGAAATTTCGCGTAATCAGGAGACGGTCGAGACGTTCAACTTCTCAAAGTGTCGCTCAGAAATCTCGGGGAACAGATTTGAGGTGACAGTGATCTTGACCTTTGACCTTCTTTCCAGGGCTCCTATAGCACACATGTGACCGGTAGCGTGTCGCAGTGTGGTTTTTGTTTTTTTTGTTGTTCCCTCTGACTGACTCTGCTTGCAATCAGTTGTCAATTTTGTGCGTTTGGCTTCGGCCTTTCGGCCCGAGCAAACGTGCCGGACCACGGCCGCCTCCCTCCACCTCGGGAGAGCGAAGAAATCAGATCGCAGCTGTCGCAGTCGGATGTTACCCCTTTCCGAAGAAAAGGTGCAAAGCCGGCGCTGCTGCGCTCCCTCCCCGTCCATGCGCCCGCGCGTCCGCACAGACAGTTAACATTACGCCGTATTAGCGGGGAAAGTCATATTTAAAATGTTTAACATTCCGCAGGCATCGCACATGAAAGTGCTAATCCCCCGAGGTTACTTTCTTTTTATCACGCATTTCTTCCTCCTCTCTATTCGGTTCCCCTAATCTTCTCTCCTCTGTATCTTTCTATTACCTAAATGAAGTAGAGACGACTGGATTTCCTCTGTACAGCCCTTTGAAGGTGAATGCACTTTGACTTTGAATACAAATGCCACCTTTCATTAATAGTTATGCCAGGGATTATAATGAGGCATTTTTTACATTCAGCCTGCCAAAGGTCTTATGAATTCTTTTGACGGATTGGGATAGCAGATTATATGGGGCCAGGAGAATATATCTACGTCTTTATAAATGCAGGGGATCTTATACAAAGACCTGACTGTATTTTCTTCCACTTATCGCTGGCTTTACATGGGAAATATCCATCACTGCCTCTTAGAGTGCAACAATGGAGTCTTTTGTGAGATGCACAGGCTCATGCACATCATCTACACGCACACACACACACACACACACACACACACACACACACACACACACACACACACACACACACTCACACATCACCCATTTTTTCCTGCTTCTCACACATCAACTTTGAGGACAAAACCTTCACCTGCTGCCTGATACATCCCGCCCACTGACAGGCGCCATGGC
>CAAKHG010021474.1:0-10581 GCA_901007715.1 Dactylopterus volitans
TAGGTGGAGGAGGGGGCGTGGCCTCACGTGCACAATCAAGGCTTTGATGGAGCGCAGGTGCGCCGGCGTGCGCGCTCACGCACGCACGCGCTGCAGCTGACGGCAGTGTGGTCTGAGGCGGCGGCGGCGCGCAGGAGTCCAGGACGAGTCTCCTTGGCGCGCTGGAAACGGAACCGGACCGAACCTCGTCGACGCCAGGACCTATTGTTGTTGTTTTTTTCTCTCTATCCCACCGTTTGGCTGCTTTATTCATGTTGTGTCCGTGAAAATGACGCGGCCGCGACTACGAGCGAGTGTGCTGCTGCTGCTGCTGCTGCTGCTGATCCTCAATTTTGCTCTTCAAGGTAAGACGAAGCCCTTTTTTTTATGTTTGCGCAAAACAGTGAATATGAGGCATATATATATTTTTATTCAAGAACACTTAACACAAGTCGTTTTAAGTTTTAATTGCAAATTGTCAAGTTTTGTGTGTAAACCGATACCTTGGGGCCCCAGGAGCGCAGGGTCAGCTGGTGGTCTCCCCGGACGGGCCCACCCGGGTGGACACGCTGGCCGGCAGCACCGTGACCCTGGCCGTGACCTTCCGCGGGGCCCGTGACCCGGTGGTCACCTGGTTCCGGGGCCGCTTGCCCGTCGGCACCTGGACCATCGGCTCGGACGGTCCCCCGGACATAGCCGACGGCAGCAGGGCCGTGCTGAGGATCGAGCCAAGCGGGTCCCTCACCTTCGTCGAGGTGCCGCTCGACTACACCGGCGGCTACGCAGTTGAAATGACCAAGTCCGGGCTGGGAGTCGCCTCCATGAATTTCACCCTCAGAGTGTTCGGTAAGTGAAGTGGCATGAGGAACTACTGGCCCTTGAGGTCTTTTCACAACTTAATATTTCCATTGCGTGATGTATAATCCTGCTGTTTTTACATATATTCCCTCTGTGGAGCACTTCATTCCGCACTTCCCTGCAAAAAAAAGAGGCCAAGAATAAAATGCCTCATTACTAACATCTCCCACTGTTGTTTTCCCACTTACGATGTAAAATGAGGAAACTCGACAAAAATGTACAGCAGAAATTCTTGTCATGCTTTCAGCAATTTTGTTGCATCTTCCTCCAGTTTACTTGATGATATTTGCGCTGTTAAAGGGAAAGAAAGAGCCAAGTTGGGTAAACGCCACATCTCCAGTGATTTACCTTTGGTCACTACACATAAAACTTATAGAAATGAAGAAGATTACGCCAATTTGCTGCAAAAACTGAAGCCAAAGGACGAACAAAACATTGCATCACTCCCATTTTCAGCAGTTGCTCTTCTGCAAAAAATGTGCTGCAGAAATTACACATCGATTAGCCATAACATTACGACCACGTGCACGTTCCCTATAGAATGTAATGCCACAGCCCTGCAAGAAATTCCCCCTTCAGCAGGAGTTTTATGTAGAATTGTTTGTTGACTCCGTCTGAGACGGGGCACTGGGTTACAAAGAGTGGGATGACCAAAATATCCTCAGTATAACCCAGTACAGCTCATCAGCATCACAACTTACAATGCCGATAACGATCATTAAGACATGTCAACACCTCCCTCATGCAGATTAAATAAGTCAATGTAAAACTCCTCCTGAAGGAAGAATTCATTGCAGTGCTGCTGCGGTGGTCGTAATGTTATGGCTGATCGGTGTAGGCGCACT
Organism: Dactylopterus volitans; assembly: GCA_901007715.1. Classification (NCBI taxonomy): domain Eukaryota; kingdom Metazoa; phylum Chordata; class Actinopteri; order Syngnathiformes; family Dactylopteridae; genus Dactylopterus; species Dactylopterus volitans. The sequence continues at coordinate 1,683 of CAAKHG010021474.1, forward strand.
GCAGGCTAACCAACACAGTTACACATTACACGAGTGCACCTCTGTGGATACGGTGGCCTTGGATGACGGCAGTCAGTCATGCGGCCTTCCATCTTTTTCCTTTTTTCTCAGAAACCATCCAGAATGTGACTCTGAGCACGCAGCCCGAATTTGCCCAGGAGGGAAGTGAGCGGTTCACGGTGCGGTACAGCATGCTGCAGGGAGTGGTTGAGCAACAGATGTGGTTCTTCGGTGGAAGGGAGATAGCGAACAGCTCGTACTACTCCGTGGAGGAGAGAAGCCTCGTGATACTGAGGCCAAGACGAAGAGACACAGGACCGTACGCGGTGTTGCTGACGAACCCCTTCAGCCGCGTGACGGCTTACGTGAACGTCACTGTGCTGTGTAAGATTTATAGCCTTCAAAATGATTTTTATTCAGTCGTGAAGCCAGTTTCTTATGCGTCTTTATAAATTGCTCAATTTTTCCCATTCTAGATGGACCAGACGAGCCCGTACTTGGAGCCAGCCCAGCGCGGCAGTTCTACGTGTCGGGCGCTTCCCTCAGCTTGTCTTGCCAGGCTGATGGGTTCCCGCAGCCGACTGCCCAGTGGGCGTTTGGCGGCCAAACCCTTTCTGATGCCCGCGATGGGGTCCTCGAAATGACCAATGTACAGCCCAGTCAGGGAGGCGTTTACACCTGCACGCTGAGCAATGAGTTGACGGGAGCTCAGCGCCAAGAGAGCGTGACTTTGAATATTTACGGTAGGCTAGCAGGAGCGTCACCCTTTTAAAAATGACGCACATTTGACAGGCTTTGGCATTTTTTGCCACTTTCAAGAATAGCCTCAACTGAACATGTGTATCATTAGTTTAAAACCTTGTGTATCTAGTTTTTTATTCTAACGTTATATATTACAGCAGTAGTATTTAAATCCTTCCGCCTTATTTCTCTTATGTCCCTTCAAAAACCTGTTTGTTGTAACTGCTTCAGCTAAGACTAAACAGGTTGGCATTTTGTAAAAACAAAGCTCCCCATATTGTTATTTGCTTGTTTAGCCTGTAAAATATGAACCCCTGACCCTTTTTGAAACTTTTGCCCGTTTAAATTGTCATCTAATGACGCAAGATGCACCTTTTTTTTTTTTCTTGGGACAGAGAGGCCGGCCGGGAACCCAATGTGTTCTGTGCAGTCAAAGACTAACACCTACCTGCAGTACCAGTGCATGTGGCCAGGGGGCACCCCACAAGCCCGCCTGTCTTTCCCAGCTTTAAGTAACACCAGCAGCGGTGTGGAGAACCTCACCCTGACCGTCGTCGCCTCAGACGACCTGAACGGCAGAACCGTCACCTGCACGGCGGCTCATCCGATCGAACGGAGCACGTGCAACGTCACTGCAAGTAAGTTTCACACTTTCAGCGGCTCGCCTCTCGGAACAATCCCTCAAAATCATTAATGCATTAATACAAATCCCAAATCTCCTCTAAGAGAGTCCGATGGAGTTCCTCCCGACGGTGAGAACCACAGTCGACGCTGGGGGCAAAATAGTGGTCAGCATCCGCTGCGTCAGCGAGGCCTCGCCGCAGGCGGCGGTGTCATGGTTCAAAGGTGGCGAGGCGCTTGGCGGCGGGCCGGCGTACCAGATCAGCGGCGACACCACACAGCTCAGCGTTCGCGATCACAACGTCACCGTCCTCCTCCGCCAAAACTACACCTGCACCGCCCACAACCCGCTGGGCAACCAGAGCAGGGACATTCAGCTACGAGGTGAGGTATCGTCGTTTCGCTTGCCCGCCGCCGTTGGCTGCTGCGCCGCGGGCCGTCCATTACAAACACATTTTAAAATGGACCTTTCTCACAGGAGACGTTTGATGTCAAAGCAGGATTACCACAGCTGCAAATTATAACGCCAATATTAAAGTTCCGTTACGCGTCTCATCGAGCCACGTCAGTTAGTGCAGCCGCAACACAGCCGTGAGGCTGGCAGCGCCCGAATCACATGTAAAATGTCTAAAAAAAAAAAGGGTCTACTGGTGTACCTTATTACTCAGCTACATTATTACGATGGATTTGTACTTTATACAGACTTAAGAAGATTTCACACCAGGTGCATCTGATGTCACACATTGCAGTAAGTTATGCAGTATTAAGGGCGTTGTAAAGAAATTGTAAAAAAAAATATGAGCTCCTATTCTAACAAGATTTGAATAGTCAGGTTTGACACATAATTTGATGCTCTCAAGGGGCCAAACTAAAGAAATACAATTAATATTAATGGATTTTTTTTTTTCTTAGTGCAGTGGCATCAAGTACTAACCAGTGAACAGGTTATTGTAGCAGCTTGGATGTTTCAATACTAAATGCAGGGTTGTATCGCCTCCACCACGGCCATACACTACTTAATGCAGTGGCTATTATGCTGCAGTTAAACACTCAGGAATCCGCTGCCTTCAGCCTCTAAGTGAGACTGCTAGCATTACCAAAGTGAAAGGAAACAATGGGGCCTCAGACGGGGGAAAGTAATACCTGAGATTGCTCTTTCCCTTTAAACAAAGCTCTCCAGTCTCGGTAATGCACTCCCCCTCCCTCTCTTGAACTCCCCTTCACTTTAAACTCTTAACTTTTCCAGGACCCTCGATCTCAAATTCCGGTTTGTTCCCTAATCAAGATGGAACCGTGGTCACCTTGACCTGGGAAGTCCCGCCCACCTCTGTTGTCACAGGTAAGCCGGAGAATTACAGCAGCTCTTGGAGGCGGCGGCTCTGGAGAGCTCCCGGTATTTGTTTTCACAAGAATACCTCTCAGCATCACACAACATCGACCCCGACCTTCTGGTCCCGATTTGTGCGTCTCAGCAGAATTCCAGCAAGTGTTGAAACCAAAAACTCTGCGTAGAAGATAGGGGCGTAAATATTATGTAAGGCGCGATGCCACACGAGCAGAGATGGGATGTGTTTCGGGAAATACGCGGAAAGCAAATGTCAGTTTCAGTGATGCGCATTTCTAGGGGCGGCGCGAAAAACGAAAGCAACAGTTTTCCTTAGAACATATTCAGGTGGCCATCTTAAGTGGCTTGATGCTCATAAAATTGGTTTTATTTCAAGTAAAAAAAAAAAAAAAGATGATTTGGTGCAGGTTTTGACATCCAGATGAAAGGACCAGACCTCCTGAGTGACGACCGTAACGGCACCAAAAGCGGCTCCAAGGGATATCGCACCATCCAGCAGAAACCCGGCTCGGCCCGGAGCGCCGACATCTTTGTCCTGGATCCCGAATCAACATACCGGTTCCGGGTCGTCCCCAGAGCACTGGCGGCTGAGGGCGAGCCGTCCGAGGCCCTCCGAATCGGCCCAGGTAGGCCGAACTGTCGGGCGGCGCCGGTGCGGCGCGCGGTCATGTCTTACCTCGAGGTGCAGCAGTAAAGCCGGCGGTTGCCGTGTGTTTTGGTGGCAGGCGAGGGGCTGAGCGGGCCCGCCATCGCCGGCATTGCGGCCGGGATTCCCTGCAGCCTCCTCTTCCTGCTGCTCCTGTGCGGCCTCGTCTACTTCTGCGTCTACTGCTGCAAGAACAGAAGTGGGTGAAGCGCGCGCGTCTCTGGCAGCAAACCGGGATCATTAAAAAAACTGCGGCGGCACCCAAGTTTTATCTTCCTACATCCTATATTTGTGTTCCGCAGGCCGGCAGACTAGATACCCGATGTCCAGAACGGTTGAGAAGGTCAGAATCACTCATTTGTCACAGTTACTGAAAATATCGGCATATCGGGGACACACAGTCGTCCGTTCATTGGTCCGATGAATTCCGCGCAGCTGTGGTGGTCACTCGGCTTCTTTTCTTTCCCGCGCGCAGACGATCACGACCCAACCAGATGCGGCTCCTCATAACTTGCTGACGGGGGGGTTGAAGTCGCCCCCCGATTACAACAGACTGCAGCAGGTATCCAACATTGTCATGTCTTTAGAATTGATGTCTCCGTAAGTTCAGCTCATAGCAAATCTCTGTTTTTATTTGGTGTCCGTTTTCCTTCCAGACTCCCTCGGAGAGATCGGTGGCTCTGCCCACGTTTGTGCCCCCGCCGCCGGTCAGAGTTGCTACAACCGTCTGAAGTTGCTTTGAGGCATATTTTTAGTTTTGTACGTCACGTTTTATTTGTTTTTAATGTGTTGCGTTTCTGATCTACGATTATGTTTGTATCATTATTCTAATGAGGATCAGTCGCGCAAACAATTTTTTTTTTTTTTTAATCTTGGCACCACGAGTGCACCACCGTTTTTGTACAATCTGCAACTTGTAAATCTCATTGTCATATTTATTGTACATGAATCAAAGTGAAGTCTGAAAATGAGTTGTTCTAAATAATAAAAGAAGGTGAATATTTTTCTTTCCTGTTCACTATGACCACACACACAGCATAAACACTGAATGGTGCGGTTATTTGACGGTCCCAGTCACAGCGGACACTTAAACCGCATCACTGCAGCTAGTTTGGCCTGCGAACGAGGGAGATCAGAACCAGCTGGAGGGGCGTTTCTTAAGTCTTACACAAACTCTGAACCGCTTAGATTTTGGTGGTCAAGGTTCAAGCTCAAGGTTGAACTTGCAAGCAATACATTTTTGGCCATAACCGTCAAAATTGCAGACGCATGCCCAGCAGCGTGAAGTGATGTAATTTTTTTTTTTTTACACTTTATATATCCAATTCAAAGTTGGATGCGAGCGGCAACTTGACGGCAACTTTGCAGCCGTGATGCAACAACCCCGCATGAGCTCTTGGAGGAGTTTGTATCTCCTGCGCTACGTTGCCCGTTTAAAAAGTAGATGCTACGCGGTATACCGGCATTCCGTAATACTGAATTGCAATACTTGGCATTTTTGTGGGAGTGTCAGCGCAGTAAAACTCTTGATTATTTAGTTGCTAACAGGCTTTTACTCCCTCTCATCTAAGGTAGCCTATCCTCTGCTGGCACAACCATTTCTTAATGTCCAAACCCAAGATGAGCCGGCTACCTCCAACCACCAGTGGATGGATGACACAGTATTTATCACTTTCCTTTTTAATAGTATGTTGATCACCTTTCTTCCGTCCTCGCACAAGGACTGAGTTGTTGGATCACAAATATTTTCATTCACCAACCCTCCTGACACCTGTTATTGTGAGATTCTGAGGCCTTAAGGGTACCAAATACTAAATTAAGATGGCACAGCACAGTGAGAATTACTGCTTGCTACATAAGGGCATGGAATCCTGTGAGACCTGGACCTGTTGGTTTGTCTCTGATGGATTCCGGAGTAGCAGAAGCTGGAGAAGTGTTGCACTCGGGAATGCAGCAGGGAATTCAATAGAATTTTTTTCATTACACTCGATAGTTTGCAACCAAGCACCTGGCGACAGTGGTGAGGGAGAAAAAAAACTCCCTTTTAACGGATGAGCCAGCCTCAAGGTGAGCAGCCATCTTCCTCAACCGCACATGTAGGCGAGCGGTAGTAATTATAATGACGCCAGCGGTATCCACAACATCAATAATCATGATTCCCTCATGTTCACATGTGCTTTTCAACATCTGTGCAGTAGGTGGTGCAATCGTGCAGGTTTGGAGAGGCACGATTAGGAGAGTTGTCAAAGAAAAAAGTGAAAATCCTTGATGAGATGCATAAAACAACGTCAAGAGTTCACGATATGGCAGTCGCTTTCTTTAGTTTCCTGCCCTTTAACTCTGTTGCGGAGTTTTCATTTATTTCACAACAATAAAGTCACAAGAGGATCCACCGCCCGACATATCTGAATGCTGACAGCCTAAGGCGCCGCCTTTTTCATGAGCAGTTGCTGTAAAACTGAATTTACTGATCAGCTTTTTGACACAAAACTAATATTTGAACCTGTGACCTTTTGAGTATGTGTCGGACAAAAATACTCAAGACGTGATTTTTTTCTTTTTCTTTTTCTGTTTGTGTTTATAAATTTGAAAGAAAAGGTGCAACTCTCGGACGTCAGTCCTGAACTGTTGATCTCATACAGGGTGCAACGTAATTCACAGTTGACAGTTTTACTTTTTCTGACTCTTCTTTTCCCGTCTCTGTGTTATCTCTGATCCCCTCCCTTCCCCTCCTCACCTCTTTGTGGTCAGAGTTTATGGTTTGTTTGGTTTTTTTTCTGTTTTTGTTTTTTTAAACAGTTTTTTCAGGATCACCCCATTCACATGTACAGTATATATACACAGTATCTCTCATATCCAGAAGCAAAGTTGTGCGGCACAACCTGCATTGTGATTTCAAATAAAAACAAGCTTTGCACGCTCTCGCCTTCCCACCTCATAAATGGAATATTACCCCCTCGAGGGGAAATTAGGGAGGACTGCGTTCATCCATGCTCGTGTCCAACACTTTGTTAAGCTTAAAAAGGGCTTGATGATGTGAGGCCTTTGTCATCTGGACACCTCTGCCCCCCCCCCCCCCCCAGCGGAAGTCTGAGTTAAACCTGAAGGACCCATCAGCTGTTGTTTGCGCATTTTTAAAAAAAGACGCGCGTGGCGATGTGCCGCTTGGATGGGCGCCGCCTGCGTGGGTTAGATGAGCCCCTTAAGCCCGCACCTCACCGCATCGTTGCTGACCCCACTGGTTGTGGTGTAAAATGGATAATTTCCCCCCACAAAATGAAAACAGCTGACGCGATCCGACGTGCAAAAGCAATGCCCGTTTTATTTATTTATTTATTTTTCTTTTAGACCACTTGATATATGTAATCACCTGTGCACGACATTGGAGCTTTCATTTTCAGATCTCCTCGGAACACGGCAGATACCGACAAACCTCACTTGCCACGTGCTCGAGTGCCGTGCCTCGCCTCAGAATCGTTACACATTCAACTCCTCTACTGAGCATAATTCATTGTTTTTTATATTCTTTTTTTTTTCTTCTTCAGGCCACTATTTGGTCATGCGTCTGTTCTGAGCGTGCATGCGTCCCCTATGACCACACCCCGGCCACGCTGAAAGGAAATGTGCACTTCAGCATGTTCCATTGACCACAGGCAGTACTGCAAGCCTTTGCACATCCACAGTTCCAGAATGCCTAATAGAACAACAGACAAGGACGGCGGCGCTGCACCAGCCTCACATCCCGGTCCCCCCACTCCCCACCCATCCCCCCCTCAAACACCATCGCCCCTCCCGGCTCCCCTGACCCCCAAAATACACCCGTGTAGCCCGGCGTGAAAGAGTCACGTGGGGGTTTGTCCCACCAGCTCGAGTGCGTTTGTTCTGTGCCGATTGTTTTAAAGGATTTTGCCTCCATCAACAGAAAAGTGGAGGGGATAACTTTTTGGAATTCAGCCTAGGGCTTCCTCTTTGACGTTCCGCTCACTCCTGGCTTACACTCTCTCTCACTCTTTCCCTGAGGAAAGGCTGATACTTAAGAGGGTCGGTTTATTCTGAGGAACGCAGGTAAGATGCCTTTTTTTTTTTTTGCTAAGGGCTGCGGAAGCTTAGACGGGGGGGGGGGACGGTGGCGAAGTAGGACGCCCACCGCGGGCACGCTAACTAAAAATGTGACCCCGCGGTGGGCCGAGCGGGCCTTCACCATGTGATAAAGACTGTCAGGGTGCGAGATGTCATGTGCTTAATTTAAGTAAATTTATGCATGCTTTGAAGGCTCTTGTTTTTATGTCCAGTAACTTGTTTTTTTGTTTTTCTTTCAAAAACAGGATACATTTCTAGTATTTCTTAATCCTGTGATTCGTGTTTGGTTTCTTCCATGAATCCAAACAATGATGATAATAACTTTATGGCGTTTCAGAGGTTCTGTGCGTGGATGGTGTCTGGATGGAGCTGTGCGGCATGCTAATGTTTGGAATGCTGGCTGCTTTTTCAGCTCATCCAATTGTTTTGTAAGTTTAAAAAAAATAAATGGATAAAAAGCGGATCTTGGCTACGTACGGATGGATTGTCGGGACGCAGCAGGAATGTCTCGAGAGATGACACATGCGCTTTTGATTTGATGTTAAAATCTTATCATACTTCAGTCCCGGTTGCTCCAGGGACGCCTTCCGTCACCGGTGGCAACAGCAAGTGCAGGTTCATGCGAAATTTTAGCCACTAAGTCCGGCTAACGATATTGAAGAATAATATCTTTCCCCTCCACGATATTCTGAGCTGATGTGATCAGATTGTTGCACAGTGCGTGAGCCCTGCTAACGGCGCAGCACCGTGACGGGAGCCAGAGGCTGAAGTAGCAGCCGCTTCTCTGCAGACCTTCATTTAGCAGCTCAATGTGGCTGCTCCTTCTGCAATAAACACATTCCCTGTGTTTGCGAGTCAGCCGCCTTGCGCCACTTCAAAAAAAAACTAAAAAAACAGCCAACATGTGTTTTGCCAGTTGAATGCTTCTACGAGAAAGCTGCAGCAGGAGGAGATGCTTGGTTTGCATGCGTGGCTTTTATTTATCTTTTTTTTTTTAATTCCTCAAATTTAGACATGCGGATTGTTCTCACTCGAGATGTGTTCAACATTCAATTGCAGGCTTCATTTATATTAAGCGCCGGCCCCCATAAAAGCAGTTGACCTTTGGCTTCCCGGGTTATTTTGTTTTGCGTCTGTTTGCTTTTTTTTGCCCTCGTAGTACAAAAGATATCGATTGTTAGCTTGCGCTGGCACAAGTTGCCACATGCTGTGTAGCAACTAGCTGCATATCGTCAAGATGAGCAAGCACACCGGCAGGCTCGCTAAAAGGCCATGAACGTCGTCTGCCTCTCGTCTGGATGAGGAGACACTGGCGCCGCTGCCGCTGGTCCCGAAACGTCAAAAAAAAAAATAACAGAAGTGCCGGCATTTCTTTGACTTTTCATCAGCCCCTAAATAGCCTAGAGGAAGGGGTAACTTGTGTCTTTGAGGAAATGGTGTGGCGTAACTTTAACTTTAACTTTAAC
>CAAKHG010021476.1:0-27061 GCA_901007715.1 Dactylopterus volitans
CGTGTGTGTGTGTGTGTGTGTGTGTGTGTGTGTGGGTTTCCAGGTCTCTGTGCTGCAGGCGTCGTCGGTATAAAGATGCCCAGATATTGTTTATTTGGAGACACGGTCAACACGGCATCTCGCATGGAGTCCACAGGCCACCGTGAGTAGAGAAGCGGGACGCACCAGGAGACATTTGTAATGCGCGAGCTGATTTGTGCTGACACTAGCGCAGCCCACGAGATTCTTCCAGATGCTGCATGCAACGTTAATAGATCACTTCCTGTTCAGCTACAGAATCCACCAATCAGTCTAATTCATTTAAAACTTGGGTGAAGAGCAAGCGTTGCCTGTTGTTTCTTCTCCTGCAGCCCTGCGGATCCACGTGAGTGAGCCCACTATAAATATCCTGCAGCGGACTGACTGCAAGTTTGAGTATGAGGTCAGAGGGGAGACGTATCTGAAGGTGAAGATTGTTGCATCCGCGACAATAAAATGTATTCGGACAAAGCCGCTGCTGCACAAAGGGCCAATCCGGGCGTCTGCGGATGTCACTGTCGCGCACATTGGTGTCAGAGAGTCACATCTGTGTGTGTGTGTGTGTGTGCGTGTGTGCTTGCTTGCTTTCAAAGGGTAAAGGAACAAAGACGACCTACTGGTTGACGGATGAGAAGGGTCAGGACTACGACCTCCCGACTCCGCCCACAACGTAAGCGAACCCTGCTGAACTGTGACTGCTCTCAAATGTCCGTCTTCACTGTCGAGGTCAGGTCCGTCCTTACTGAGGTCAGCTTCTACATCTTGCTCAGCTGCTGCTTTCCTGAGGATTAACCCTAATAACTTTGCCGATTCCTTGATGTCTTTTCTTTTCTTTTTCTTTTTTGGTTAATCACAATTTTGAGGTTAAATTCCACTTTGTCGATGTAATTTTTATCACTCTTAGATGCATTTTACTTAGTGCCCATTAGCAAATATTAGCGCATTAACAGGTGCTAATAGTGAACATACTTGTTATTTGAGCATGTGACCTCGCCGACATTAGGAATGCTCAAAAATATAAAATAAGGTTTCAGATATAATAAAAGCCAAAGGTGTTTTCTATGACACCATATATGCCATATATTTGGATGTTTTAAGCACACCATTTATTACTTGGACCTGCTTTTCCAGCGAGAACGTCCAGCGGCTCCAGCAGGACCTCGCCCACATGATCCTGGCGTGTCTGGAGCGCCGCTCTCGGGGGTCTGTGCGGAGGAAGAATCTACTTTTGAGCCAGGGGGAGGCCGATGACCAGGAATCAGTGACGAGTTCCGAGAGCGACCATCCTGAGTACTTGCATCTGGCAACGGTGGATAACACCCTAAGCACCTTCCTCTAGCTCAAACAGTCCATCGCTGGCATCCTCGCCTGACCGCATGTTATTGGACTATTTCATAAGAGTGCAAAACAACCAGCAGAAAGAGAGTTAGAAGGACATGAGCGACTCCTGCTGCTTCAAGTGTTTCAAGTCCTCAAACAAAACATGTCCCTTCTTTAAGAGTTAAAGGCCTCAGGTAGAATATTTCGCTCTCACTGGTTTGTGTCGGGCAAGGAAAAGGTGGTGAAAGTGCGCTTTTGTTTCGGGATGTACTGTATGTCTTACGTGCGTCATTGGTTATCAGACACTACCTGCCTTTTGTGCTTCTTGTTGAACTTGTGCGAGGCGCGCGGTAGAAACGTCAAGATCCCAGCATGGACACCACGTTTGTTATAAATTTGTCAGTGACGGTGGCTGAAAGCGGCGACCACGTCCCAAACAGCAGGCACTGTTTTTCTATTGCATGAACTTTTCCACTTAAGAGTGATGTTAATATTAAATGTGTTACATTTATGTGCTTTTTTCAAAATGTCTATGTCAGTGTTTCCTTCGAGAGGAGATTTTGTTTTTAATGCCAACCACAACATGCTAACAATAACTAATGCTTATACAGCATGTAATGTTTAGCCGGCTAGATTTATCAGTTTAGCATAGGGGTCATCTTATTTTTCAGCATTTGCTGATGAGTACGAAACATTAAGTACAGTAACTGCTGACTGTAATGTCAGTTTTTTTTAGGTACCTTTCTTAACCAGTAATAGTGACGCATGGGAAGGGAAAAGACCATAATTCTGAGGGGTACATGAATCTTTATATTAAATCTCTTCACCATCCATCCAGTAGTTGCAAAGATGTTAAAACAAAACAAAAAAAGGTGTTAATCACATTCAATTAGAATTCATCTGTAATCTTTGAGGTGCATTTGCTGGGATACTTCAGCCTCTCAGTGCAAAGTACAAGAGCTGAGCCACGGTGACTCAGCAATATGACTGCCAGATTGGATTCAAATCTATTTTTATGAGTCTTTAATACTTATTAATCAAATTTCTTATCTCCGAAAAAATGTCCAGGAAGCTACAGGAACTGCTGCCAACACACACACACTGGCTGTATGGCTCTTTTCACTGGTTGGATTTAACAGTAACATGCGGCCTCTTAATGATTAGGTTGAGGTTGTGATAAAAAGTCGAGCAAAGCAAATGTTTTATTTTTTACAATGGTGATATTTATTTACATAAAAAATGACAACAAAAATCACCTTGTCACATTGTTGAAAATGCATGTTGTTCAGGTCCTGATGAAATACAATCCAATGAAATCAAAACACATGGCGGTTTTTTTTTCTTTGTACAATTCATGTGTCCTGTTTTGTTTTATGTGAGGTTTTCTTGACAGCAGAAGATAGTCCAGCATCATTTGACTGACATGTTTTTTGTTTCATTGCACAGAATAAAGACAGAAGTTTGCTATGTAGATTTTTTTACACATCAAATATAACACAAAAACACTCAAGTGTACAGCAGTAAGCATTCAACAAGGAGTATACATTTTTCCTTATAAATCAAATGTGTTTACAGCAAACCAAACAGGGTGACTGGGTGAAATATGCACCTATTGGTGACATATTACAAAAATCAATTGAGAGGAAAACTATGATGTTGACTACAAACCTATTCTTTGAATCCTGTGACTATATTTCTATGTACTGTTGAAGAGCATTAGGTCAATTAAACATAAATGCTTAGTCATCAAGTATAAAAAAAAGCATTCTTTTTACTGCGTGACATTCAAAAGAAACCACAACAATAAATTACACAACCAAACATACAAAAGAAAAAAAAAAAATTAAAAAAAAAAAGATATGTACAAAACAGCTTAGGCCTTCTATCTCTTAGTCTGTATCTGTAATTCAGCACCTTCTGAAAAATACAATTCTCATAGCAAATATGCACAGGAAGAAATTTACACAAAACTTGAGTGTCAATGAGACTGTAAACTACCCACTAAACAGCTATTTTAAAAAAAATGCATGTAGTAACACCTATGATTGTTTTGACATGTTGGTCTTTTCACATGCCGGTTTTGCTGCTTGAGGTCAAGGCACTGAAAATCCAAGTTAAGAGCCCCCCAAAAACAAGGAAAACAAAAAAAAAGTTAACATAACTAAACACAACTGTCGCTTTCAGCCTCTTTCCCAGTGCTACTATCACTATTATGATTATCATAAGCATGATGAGTAACTATCAATACTAACAGCTAATAGGGTATTGCAAAGATCTTAAAAGGTGCAGGATGTTTATATTCTACACTTAAAATACGTAAGACACATCTGCACACGCACATACACACAGACACAAATGCACATTACTGTACTCGCAGGCTATTTTTTTTCTCCTAGTTTAATTCCACCTTGAAATGATAGAAATGTTATCAAAAAGTCACTAACCCCTATCTCCCCTACCTCTAGATTGTCTCACAATGTAACTTACACCGCTTATTGCCTGTAAAACACACTTGGGCTGCATGAGACAGCCCAAGTGTGTCCGTGTGTTCCCTCCGGCTGCTGGACAGCCACTACTGAGCTAGTGAGCTAACGTGTAGATTAGTGTGATTACGCTTCTTTCGTCCCAGTATTTGTTCAAAAGTCATTCCAGCTGTGGTTCGGCTCCTTACTAACTCCATTATTGTTGCTATTCACACCTCCAAAGAATCTTTCCGGGGAGAGCTTAAGCCTTCCATTTCCATGCTAGCATCTGTTCTTATGTTCTCTTTACTGTTTAAATGGTTTCTAATGAGGTACACTGACACTAAACTACTGTAGACATATTCTCGGCTAAATGCACACAGTTTGTATATACTTTATTACCTGCTGATAAACAGTGAAAACCAAAATGCACTGCCACATACTCGGCGGAGGCGTATTTTGTTGAACGTCACCGAGGAACTGATTCTTTCATGACGGCCATTCATTTAACTAATTTGACTGAACAACATCGCGTCCTCGGCTGTGACTGCACCCCTGCGGGGGGAAACAGCTGACCTCTGGTGTAGCTCCTGCAGGTTGCCAACAGAGGTTGATAAAGGTCATGTGTTAGTTAAGTTTAGGTCTTTTTCCACTTCCACTGCAGCATCTGCTTAGGTAAGCCCTAAACAGCATTCTAACTAATAAAGTGGCTGTTCGTGTATCACGGAGATAAACCCGACCCTCTTGGACCCCTCCCTCCTCGCGTTGAGCTCCCCTCTGCCTCTGCCCAACCTTTTCCTGACCCCCCCCACCCACCCACCAGCATCTCTGCTCACTGGAGCCAAAGCTCGATTTGAATCCTGGCCAGCGTGCAGAACTCGGACTACGCTGCTGATGCGGGTGTGTATCAGTGTGTGACTGGATATTGGTGCAAGGAAAGAAATGCAAAGCAGTGCGTTTATGCCAGTTTGGCGTGCGACAGCTCTGAATATGTAAAGCCAGATGAACCAATAAAATGCCAGTAAGCCAACTTCTAATACCATGAAATCAAACTAATGTTTGACAAACCATCGTAACAGGAGTTTGTCTCCCTGCCAAACTTCCCATTTGCACCATAAATGAAAAGCTGCTTTCAAAGTCCTCGTAACATATCTGAAAGACCACAGGAATAACGGCCTTGGGTGCGTCCATCGGCGGGATGAATATTGATCATTAAATATTTTTTTGTGAAATTTATGAACAGATAAATTCCTCCATGCAGGTCGTGAACATTAGGAGATGCGACATCAAAGTCGTAAATAATCCAAAGCCGCACAACACCGGCGCCATCTGATCCTTTTGCACCATCTGCTAGTCGTCAGATGGCAGCGATGCAGCAGCCTCTCACTGGGCAACCAAAACTGTTTCCATTCTCTTCAGGCAGAATCCCCATCACATTCTGGTTCAGCCAGCTTTAGTCAGGATCTTTGGTTGTAATTTACTAAGCTGCACTAATGCCCTTGGTGAAATAAACTGTTGCACACACCGACAACGATCGTTTCTACTCCTCAAAGTAGTGTCACTGAAATATTTTTGAAGGTATTGCTGTTACTGACTACATTTCTTTGTTTTTTTGTTCATTTTTGTAACTGGTATAGTGTCAACAAAACGCTAAAAACGCTACAAATCTGTTTTGGGGACTGTCTATTTCATACCACGCACACGCGCACACGCACGAGCGCACACACACACACACACGCACACGCACACGCCATGTATATGATGTCATAACAAGTCCAGAAAAAAATTAACTTTGATTGTTGAAATTTCTACATCCGGGACCCATGAATCTGGAAAAGCTGTAAGATAAAAGGAGATATATCATTAGGGACTGGAGATCGATGGAAATCAAGATTTTTAAACATTTTATATATATGTTCTAAGTTTGCTGCGATGATAGTCATGGTGTCGATGAAAATGGAGACAGAATGAGAGTCAAATGGCATCGTCAACATGCATAATGGCTGAGAACACACACAAAAACATACAAAGCCATATCTTAAAATGTGTCTTTACCATTGCGTTTAAGTTATTTGTTTGTGACTCTCCATTCAGAGTGTATACAGTGTGTACGCAGAGTGGGAAGGACATCTAACACTACTGCTGCACTAAAAGGTCAAGGATATTCCATGTCACAGCATCAGTAATTAGAGCCCACAGAGACGCAGCATTCAATCAGAATCTCTAATGCTGTGTCTACTGGGGCAGAGAGAGTGTGTGTGCATGCCACACACTAGCTGATGCAGGTCGAGATGACACACAGCGTGGGGAAGTGACATTTTATTAAACATCTAATTGGCAGAATTCATCAGTCGTGCATCCTATTTTGCCAGTCGCAAAGGAAATTGGCTGTTTTCCCCATCTTCTTCCACAACCACTAATGATTTACCAGGAAACAGCATCACACCAGGAAAAAGAATGACCTTTTTTTTACTTGGCTGATGGCATTAATAAATACAATCAATAGGGCTGATTTAATATTGATATAATAATTTTTTGGTCATATCAAAATTTTCATATTAATTTTGAGATACTGCTGTGAAATTAGCCATTTTGATTTTTGCGAGTTCAGATGCCAGCTAAGCAACGTTGTCGGGGAAGAAACGATTTAGTTTTACAGTTGTTGCAATATAAAACAACTCAAGTGAGAGGAAAAAAAGTAAAAAAACAAAAGCAAAAAAACCAACCTCATCTAATTAGATTAAAGATTTTTTTTCAGTTGGAACATTAAATTCCATCGTGTTGTATCGTGACATCGTATCGTCGTGTCGGTCTCTGGTGACTCCCACACCTAGTTCCTGTGGGGGCTTTTCAAAGTAAAAAGACAGCAGCACGGCTTTTGTTGGCAAGTTTACAGTGCTGCGACTGACTGTGATTAAAGTGACTTTTAAAAAGAGACAATCGCCTTTTAGCATCTTGTCATTTCTTGTGTTTCTGCTGATGGTGAAGATTCGTTTCAGTTTGACCGAGAGTTTGGCTTCCATGGGGCTCCGGGGTGAGAATAATGGCTGTTTGCATTCCTCTATGTTTAAATTTACACTCTTTTCATTCAGGTCATTGAGGTTTTATTAAAGCCGAGACCAGACTTAATGCTGTGCCATGAAATATCCGAAAGCCTTATTGACATTGACACACACAAACACACTAAAATCTACCAGGTCTACCCACTAGCACATCTGTGGTGTTCTATCACAGTTCCTCACCCATTCCCGCCTCTCTTTGGAACAAAGAAACATGACTCCCTCATTCTCTAAGCCACTCATTCGGAGTCGTATCTCTCCCTCCCTCCTCCTCCTCCTCCTTCGCCGCTTCCTCCTCCTGCATCTCCGTCGGCTTCATTCAGCAGGAGGGACGGAAGGGAGAACAAAAAGAAAAAAACAACGAACAGAAAATGACAAAAAAAATGAACACGCTGATGAGTGTCAGTGAGCAGACAGAAGCTGAGAAGTAAATACAGAGACAGATATATACATATCTATATATCCATATGAAAGAGTGCGAGAGGAGACTGATATAGTGAGAGATAGACAGGAAGAGATCGATAACAGCAGGGAAGAGAGGCAGAGGTGTGTGAATGATGGAGTGAATGTGTTTGTGAATGACATTTGGATGTGAGTGACATTTGGAGCTTTCAGTGGAGAGCACAGGATCAAAGCGCACATTTCCATTAAGAGGACGGACACCCACCCACACCCACACCCACACCCACACACACACCCACACACACCCACACACACCCACCCACACCCACACCCACACACAAAGAAATGCACTCACCGGCCAATTTATTAGCTAGCAAGGTGTACCTAATCAGAACCAAAATCAGCGTTGTTGCCAAAGTTGGTGCTCACAAACAAGGACGTTGACTCGGGTTTTTAACTTTGCTCACGCCGTGCGAGAACTGACATTAAATATTAAAAAATGAAACAAACTAATATGTCTTCGTACTACAGTGGAAACAGAATTATAAAGGAGTGCGAGGATGCTTAAACAGCATCCATACTGTTTATGAGCTACATGTTGTTCATTCAGTATCTACATTGTTTGAAAATGGAGAAAAATAAAAGGTCTTCTGCCGCTGTAGACCCATCTGCTTCAAAGTTGGCCATGATGTGTGTTCAAAGATGCTCTCAAGCATACATCAATTGAAATGAGTGGCTAATAGAGCAACTGTTGTCTTTCTGTATGCCGGATCCAGTCGGCCATTCTCCTCTGACCTCTGGCCTCAACAAGGCATTTTCTCCCAGAGAACTGCCGCTCACTGGCTAGCTTCTCTTTTTCCAGACCATCCTCTGTAAACATTAGAGACGGTTGTTTGCAACAAAAACCCCGTAGGTCAGCAGTTGCTGAAATACCCAGACCAGGCCGTCTGGCACCAACAACCATGCCATGTTCAAAGTCACTGAAATCACCTCTCCTCCCCAGTTCCGATGCTCAGTTTGATCTTCAGCAGATCCTCTTGACCATGTTGACATGCATAAATGTTTAGAGTTCCTGCCATGTGATTGGCTGAGGAGACATTTGCATGAACAAGCTGCTAAACAGGTGTACTTAATAAAGTGGCTGGTGAGTGTACACAAATAAAGAACAGGGGAGAGGACCCTACACAGCCGAGCAGCTGTGCGTGTATGTGTGCATGTGTGTCAGAGACACAGAAAGAAAGAGAGGGAAAGCGAGAGAGAGAAAGGGAAAGAGTGATAGAGAGACTAAGAGAGAGAGGGAGAGAGAGAGAGAGAGAGAGAGAGATTTTCACCTTAGTTTTGTGGCTCTGCTCTGTACCCAGCCCAGATCCAGGTGTGTGAAGCTCCTTGGAAACGACACACAGAAACTCAGCCTGGTCCTCTGTTCCATAGCTGTATGATGAGCCGATATTCACCATCTGGACGAGGAGAGAGACGCAGATCCAGACATACGGGCAGAGGAGAGAAAGAGAGAGGGAGTCCAAGTCAGAAAGGCTGAGAGATCATAGCAGAGAAAATAAAGACAGCAATCACTACAAGCAGAGATCCCATACTGAAGCAAGGAAAGACTCTTGTGCTCATGCGTGGTGGGGAGGGAGGGAAACCTGCCATTGCACATTCAGCTGTGGACTCTGGGAGAAGCGTCTTTTACTTGTGGTAGGAGTAGCTGCGGGCCGGGTTCTGTAGAACCTGTGTGCAAGCCAAAGGTGTGCAGCATGCGTTGCAGCTGAAGCAGAGGGCGGGTTGGGGGGGGGGTGTCTAAGTGTGATCTCTACACTGCTCTGTCGGGAGGCTGAATCGTCTGACACCACGAGGATCTGAGTTGGACGTCTAGGTGCTACTGGTGAGAGGGAATCAGGTGAACACTGAAAGACTGCCTTTACAGAGGCTCCAAACTATATTTGTGTTATTCATGTTTGATTATGTGTCCATGCATTTGAAACTTGATAGACTTGTGCATCACCAATCTGCTGATCATTTAATGCGCCCAAACCAATGAATGTGGCCATTCAGCCAAAGAAATCATTTTCAAATAGCAGTTCCTGGATAAACTAAATTGTTGATAGATAATCTTATGTTAATTGCATAATCAAGTAATCAACTCATTATTTAAAGGGATGGTTTGTAACTGCACTAACAAGCTAGCAATTGTCTGGTAATAACACTTTTACTACATTAGACACTGTAGCATGAGGGAGCCATTCGCTGACTGCCATCTCTCTCTGTAGGTCTTTACCGAGCCACAGACACTTTATTGAGCTGAAGGAGCTACACAAGTGGGAGTGGGAGTCATACAATGAGCGTGGCTTCTTCAAAAGAGCGCTCAGTGCAGTGGATGAGCTGTGCGGCGAGCGAGTCGGGAGCTCTGGTGAGGTGCAGCTGCTGCTAATAGATGAGGAGAGACTGGCAAACAGAGCAGAGTTAAGTTAGCAGTACAGCTGTGAATATGGCAGTGTGCAGTCGTGCCCTGTGTGCGCTGGCTGTTGGTCTTTTAGAATAAGTGTGTTGCACCTCCTTTAGCGATTTTCCTCATTGCTGATTAAGTTCTGGTCATATGCTGCCCCCTGTTGGTTAGGAGTGTGGAATACGGCAGCACTTGCCTGTTGGCATCATTACAAATGATCCCTTCAATATCAGGCCTCCACCACATTTGATTGTCTTTAGCTTTACCTGTTCTTAGAATGCAATACATTTTTACCTGTATTTTTTGACTGTAAACTCACAGGATTTGGAGTGTAAGTTTTGAATGCTCTGTAAGTGACTGAAGGTGAAAGACAGAGAGGATTAGTGGGTGCTGTGCATCTTTATGTCCCTGACATTGGAATAGAGAATCTTTAGGATCCGGCGCACTGGGACAAACTATGAAAACAAAGTGGCTCTTGAACGGCTGATAAATCTAGCTCTAAAATATGTGCACATGCTATTTCAATTTGGGAGTCCTAAACATTGATATCCAAACTTTGGGAGTGCAGAGGGTAGGGCTCAGGTCAGGGCCAAGGGGTCAGGCCAAGGGTCAAGATTGAAGGGTCAGCAGCAGCGTGAGTCCAACCCACAGTCCAGAGCAGTCCGGTGCGGGGCTTTCTGCAGGCGCGCACGCTGACCTGCTCAAACTTCCAGCCGTCCGACATTGTAGAGACCATCTGGGTCAGCTCCTCTTCCTGGCACTGCAAAACTCGGTAGACATGCTTGGGGGGCACCTGCTGGGGGGAGAGAAAGAGCAGGACTTGAGGAGACTAAAGATAAATCAAAGGGAAGGTCCAATTGTCTTCAGAAACACAAAAATTACGATTACAAAATGGAAATTACTGACAAATGATGCTGTTACAATGGCATGTATTTTTGAGGAATAATTTTACAGTAATACACAGCAAATACACCAAAGACAAACAGGGCCAACCCATACATATTTTTGATAAAAGAAGCAATGACATTAAAAAGAGAAACTAATGGGCAGCCTGTTTTTATATGAATTTCCAAAAAACAGGCATTTCCATCTTCACATCACAGCACCATATTTAACCCAAGGCGAGTACTGTAAAGTGCAGTAGAACAAAGAGAAAGTGGGTGTATGTTTGAGAGGGCAGCCGGATTATATAAGTGTGTGCAATGATCTGCGAAAGAATAGAGAAGAGGAGCCTGGTGTACTCTGCACTCTCTTCAGAGAGGCACAGAAGGGTGAAATCACTAACAAAAGGAAAGACAACTGCAGGACAGCAAACTTTTACCATGACGGTGTTTGTTTGCGTTTCGCAGGTGCAGATAGAAAGTACCGCAATAGCTGGCTTAGTGCACATCTAAGCTGCTCGGTGCAACATAAATGCAATATGTTTCAAGGATGTTCAAATTACAATGAATGAATGAATGGATTCATAAAATGAGTCCGTCAGATTGTATCTCTACGTTTGCTGTAACATAAAGATGAACTCCTGCTGTGACTGGGACCATAGCATGTGTTTGATTTTGTGGGTACCTGCGTGGCCTTGGAATCCCTCTCCACAATCCTCTCTTTGATCAGTTTTATCAGCGGGGTGATGTTGTAAAACTCGGCCTCCTCCAGGACGCCTTGTAACAACGGAGAGACACAGCTTAGCAGTCGTCTTCATAATGTCGCACGGGGGAACTCGCCCTGCTTTGTGAGGCCTCCCCTCAACAGATTTATACACTGTCGTGTGTATTATACCCCCCCCATAACCACACACACACTCGTCATCCATCACACAGTGCAAATAAATGCATTTCAACTCATCTTTCACTGAATACCAATAAACTAATGATATGAAATCATATATTGAGACAATTATTTCAACTAACTGTCAAGCATTATTTATGATTTATCCGCATAATCCAAACTGTTACACTGCAACTCCATTTCTTTTACCTTTAGCTAAGAACTGCAACCATTTACTTTTAGCTAACTACTTAAACTGTTTCTATTTTACTGTAGCTAACTTTTTAAAAACAATTAGGATTATAGCTAACTATTTCTACCATTTATCTAATAGATGATGTCACTTTGGTTTTACTCTTAAGACAGAACTTCTATAATTCAGGTGTTCTATCTGACTTAATATATGGTCCCTTCATAAAATGTAATTGCAGTTATCATTATATCACATTATATGACCTGCAGCAGTCTCTCCAAGTACCCTCTAATAACTGCAGAAATATTAAGAATCTCTTGTTGGGTATGACTTGTGCAGACTGGATATTTTTACATTTACTAAACTAGGAAATAAGAAATAAGACTATCAAGGAGAAATTCAGTTACACAAGGGGGTAGTGTGGTGGCACATATTTTCAAAGAATGTTTCCCCCTACGCTCTAGAACTAAAACAAACTCATGAATACAAGACCCATCTGAGTCAGTGAGACCTTCTTCAGCCAGCTCCTTGTTGTAGACCAGTTTGCCGTGCCGCAAGTAGTTGAGGATGGGACCAAAGTAGGTGGGGTCTCTGTCAATCACATAGGCGCCCGTCTCATCCTGTTACAAAGAAGGAAAAGAGAAAATACACACTTTGAGAAGGTCTTTTCTTTTTTCACGAATGAGCTAAGAGGGAAAAGGGTGCTGCTGACTTAAACGAGTGTTTGTGATTCCATGCTGTTCACGCCGTCACTCAGGAGATTAAGATTACCTTTAGCCGGCGAGAAATTACTTTCTTAAACTTTTACCGTCTCACATATTTTCCTTACTCAAGCAATACTTGTCCTCTGCAATCTAGTGAGTATTTTTAGACCTGAAAACTCACAAGCTAGAGAATAACATCCTGGTTGGCTATTTTCATCTTAAGCATGCAGTGCTGACAGAGCCGAGCGGATGTACTTATGCAAAATGTATTGCGGGGAACTTTGACGCCAAGATGAAATTTGCCTATATGGCAGAGATTCTGCTGAACAATGTGATACTGTTTTAATATATATATTGGAACTAACCCAGAACTGTGTACAAACGTGAATTAACTCATCAAATAATTTCGAAAAAGTCTCGTCTTTCCCCGATTTTCCAACAAACCCTTTAGATTCCAGTTGCAAATGCTGTGCTACCTGCATTATGTCCAAAGCTGGTTGGCTTACTAAATAAAATTTATTGGCCACACACTTTGCCTGGACTCTTTGTGAATCCTGTTGTTACCTATGCAAGAGGACAGGCATAACAGCAGAGTCATCACTATGGTCCGCAGCTGCAAACATCTGGAGAAGTAACAGAGTGGCTTGTGCTGCCTTGACAGAGGTTTGTGTCCTCTGGGCGCTTGTAGTTTTATTTGTTTTTCCCACGAGAAGTCCCTGCTGCATCGATGCTTTTGGCAGCTGGACACCAGTTCTGGTTACTGACACTCGAGAGTAGTTGTTGGTGGCCTGGAGTACGTACTGCCCCTTCAACAAACAAACAAAGAAGCACGCGCGCGCATGCGCACAGAAAACCTTCCTCTGCTTTCCCTCGTGATGGTGGCTTGAAGCAGTGCCCCCTTTTAAAGGCTAAATTCACAAAAGAGCCAGTTCTGGAGAAATTCACACAAAACCATATGGGCCTTTGGGACATTCAAGCGGGGGGGATATAGAATGTGAAAGAGCAGGAACAGTTAGGAGAAAATGTGTCATTAATGCATGGTTCAGTAGTTTACCTCTGTAGGGCAGACAGGCAGTGTGTGGAATCACGCGATCACACAAAAGTTAAAAATCAATGCTGATCCACAAGCTACTGTTAACAAACCACTGCCGTTTTAAGAATAAAACATGCGGCTAAAAAAATATTGGAAGTGAAGTAAAATTGAAGGAAAAAAAATTATATAATTTTGGGTAGTGAAGTGAAGTCGTGCACACAAACATTTCTCACTGAGACACTGGGCCAACAAAGCGTCTTCTTAACCAAATAAAAAAAAGGAATAATGCTTGCTACAAGTGTAATGAATCCTGAAATCTTTTGTTGCAGAATTTATTTTTGAGAATAAAATGAGTCAGCTATAACTTTGTCTTTCACTTGTCATGTAACTAAAAGGTGCAAAAACGACATTATGTGTTGCCCAGGTAACACTGGCTATCCCTTCATCTTTCTTTTGGTTCAGCAATGCTACCAATGTTTCCTTTTAACCGATTTACTGATTCTTAACTAGCTTGGAGATTTCTCAAGGTTTGAAAGGTGCAACCCACTGCAAGTAGCTAGCAGTTGCTAAAAACAAAGGAAAGGCTTTATATTCAAACACAAGGTAAGAGAAGACTGAATAGGTAAAACATGCTAGAAGATAGAAGACATCTGTAGCTGGTTTGTTGTCAGCTCATTTAACAGTGGAAGAATCTGTGACAATATGTCTTTGGATCCAGCTAACATTTGCTGACGTAGCGTGACAGGAGCATGTGATGGGCTGGAGTCACTGAAGATGTTCATGGAGGAAAAGCAAAGAATGAGGATATCCACATACAAGCCACGTTAAGACACAGTCGCAAGATGAGGGATGAGTTGAAGGAACTAGGCAAGAGGGAGACTGATGAGATGAAACCGAGTGAGGAAGGATTTAGCAGGGGAGGGTAAATTGGGTGGAATAAACTGTGCAATATTCTACTCGAGAATAACGATAGATGCTTCAAATACCAACCAGCATTAATGCAGTAAGAAGCACGGCCCCATGTGAAGAGCACGATATACGTAGCTGCTATAATCACATTACTGTGTTTGAATGTGTGTCTGCATTGATAATAGCAGTGATTAGAGTATGGAAGGGCAGGGACTGCAGCACAGGGCGCAGCCAGATGGAACACACACACGCACACACACACGCACGCACAATACAGGCAGGCACGCACACACACACATGCAGAGGCACACCTAAATGAGCAGAGCTGCAGCAGAGGACAGAGTGACGCCTCATCAACATGACTTGACTTGACAGCGTGGGCATGACAACACCGAAGAAAAGCTTCCTGTATGTATCAGAGCCATAGTTTCTCTCTCCCACACACACACACACACACAAACAAACACAAACAAAATTAGCAATAATTCATTGCGACGAGCCCTTTTGCCGGAACACGTGTGTGTTAGCAGCTGCACAACTCTGGGTTTTTTAGCCAACATTCTTGTATTTGAAACATTCTCATGTTGAACCCTGCAAGCTTCTTTACATCAACCCCAATTTCCTACTCTTCCTCTGCCCCTCTGTGCTACAGATTCTACACAGCAGCATAATATCTGACTACTGACAAAACTCAAAAGTACAAGAACAAATGTTTGTGAATCAATATACCACAAAATATACATCCAAATTCAACATAAATTACAGAAATTATTCCAAATGTTTCTTATAATTGATCAAAACAGTTTGCAAAAACTAGAAAAGCAATTCTTAAAATGAATAAATCAACACCAAATCGATTGAAACTTCTTAGACTGTATTCACAAAAACAAAACAGCTACCAATGAGGCCTTAGGTCATTTTTTTTTTGTAGTTTTAATTCACTGTACATCAGTGGTTTGTTTACCAGCTCATGTGTTCAGCTGCTGAGAGGACAAGGACACGAGTTGATGAGTTAATGGTTGACATATTATTGATTCAGGGAAAATAGGATGCAACTCCACAATATCTCCCTGCAGAGGAATTTACATCCCAAAAGCTATCACCAGCCAGATTTTTACATTATGGACTGTGGTACTTTTTCATGGCACTTTGTATCTGCAGGTTAACTTCTTTAGATTTATCATTATCATTATTAGTATTATTTCTTACCCAAGAGGTTAAAGGCTGAGTTATAGAGCAGTTACAGCAGATGTCTCATATTCTGGTTGAGTGACAATGCAAAAACTGAAAATCCTAACACTGTATAGTTTTAGAATTCCAAAAAGAGAGCGCAAGATGTGAGAAAATTCCATGGTGAGTGCAGACAGTGAGCTAGATCATGCTGGACACCACAGATGTTCTGACCCCCGATTCTCAGCGTGTGCATGTGTGTGTGTGTGTGTGTGTGTGTGTGTGTGTGTGTGTGTGTGTGTGTGTAGCTCCACAATGATAAGCACATTTTATGTGGTTCTGCTCCTTACTGAGTGAATAAAACAGCTAAAAATAGCCAGCGGCCGTCTAAAAAAGGCTTGTGAGAGTACATCCTTTTTTCTTGATTCCTTAATTTGTCTCATATGAACATCTGTGAATTTTCCATATCTCAGTGCATGTGAGGAGGGATGTCCTCCGAAACTTAAACATGGATTACTTCAACATTATGGCTATTTAAGGGGTTATCAACTCTTAGGTGTGCATTTCACAGTTTTAAGGCAGGATGTGGAGGCAAAGTGTCTTAAAACTGTTAAATGCACTACTAGACATTGATTAACCCTGCTTATACCATAGTCATGTACCAACAACATAAAATAAAAATATTTTTACATTTGTGGTAAAAGTTTTAATACAAGAAGGCAGAAGGTGATAATGCAACAGCTCACTGTTGTCATGACAAAGAATATCACAAGTCCTAAAACATGAAAGCGGGTTCATCGCAGTAGGTTGTAAGTGAGTATTAAGCCTCCGTCGCTGTACAAAGTATGAAAATTAAGCTTGATTTGAGGTCATAATGGACTCAAAATGTGTGTGTGTGTGTTTGGTTATTCTAATGGTTATCGTTTTATTTTACCTTTTTCCCTTTATGCCCGCTGCACCCCAATACATCAAAGTTTTTGTATTGGCCACATAAATTCAAATAAATGTTAAAGGCAGCCACTGGTGGCTTTCCTTTCATCTATTTTTTTTTAGTTAGTTTTTAAGCTTTGACATTGTGCTAAGTAGTTACGAGTTGAATTTATAGAGATTAAGCTTGAGCTTAACTACATGTGCATTACATGCTTTTAATGCACTATTGCTGGCCAATCAGGAAAAAAAGCAATAAGCTGATTTAATTAATAATGCACTTTGAGTAAAAACAAATGTCAAACTGCCACGGTGACTTTTTCATACGTTTCCTAACCTGGACTTCAAACTCCTGACAAGGTCCATTTGTGTAGACCTCACCAAAGTCTTTTTTTTGCATATACTGTACCAATGGTAACAAAAGGACAGGTCCATACAACTCTACCTTTATTCAAATGAAAACTTCAGCTCCAGCATTTTTTCTATGATCCCTGGTCTCTTAATGCCTCATATTACCGCTCCTGATGGCACAGAAATAGTGATAAAGCGAGTCCAGGCATGTGGTGGAATCTATGTAGGCACTGCGAGATGAGACAAAGAATCCTGGAAAATTTAAGTGAAAAAAAAAAGAAGACTGTACAGAAAATTACTTGAGTCATTTCAAACTCAACTGCATGGTCCCACTGATATTTCAAATGCATCAAATCTTCCATAATCATCAGCAGTAATGCGATTACATGGTTATAGTCAGTGATCAGCCGCCCTCTTACACCTGCTCGGCTAATATTATTTAGGTGTCAGAGCTGAATTGTAGCTTCATAATGTAATTGGCTTGGAACAGCATTGGGGTCAGCTTGGGTTGCATTAACGGCATAGAGCCTGGGGCTTCCCTTCGGTGGGGGCCAGGATAGCCTAAGAGTCTGTAATCTCATTAAAATAGCCACACACCAACACACACACACACAGTTAGACAGTGTGTGTGTGCACGTGTGTGTATGTTTTAAAAACAGCCAAAGAACACATGAGAAGAGACACGCCGACGGCAGCGGATTAGAGGGGGACACCAGAGCAGATAAAACCAGCTTCTCTCCTGACTGAGACCAACAGACGCGCGGGTTTGACTGGCCGTCTGTGTGACTCAGCCGCAGTCTGCTGGGTCAGAACATGCAGCTGAAACCACCGGACCCAATAGGAACCTCACGCTTTTGGCTAGCCTTTTTCAACTTGTTCAATTCGCTGTTTCCCCAATGACATTAGGAGGATCTCAAGGGCAGCCGTGGCCTAAAGCCTGGAGAAGCAGACTGGTTCATTTCCTGGAGCTGGCAGGAAAAAAATTGTGTGTGGGAGGAGTGAAAGACAGCACCTGCCCCTCCCTCAACAAGGCTGAAGCGTCCAAGTGTGGGGCACCTAACCCCACCGATGCACTGCAGGCGCTGTAAAGACAGCTGCCCATTGCACCAACGTTATGTGTGTGTCCAAAATGGATGGGTCAAATACAGAGAATAATTTCCCCTTTGCGATCAATAAAGTATAACAAAACAAAAATAATAATAAAAAAAATATATAAGAAATTGTGCTTAATCTTAACGCTCCCACCCTTATCCACTCAAAACAAAACATATGCACATAACAGTGATTATCTGGTTTCAAACTGTAAGGATGCGTTTTTCTGTCAAAACCTGCTTGTTGTAATTGAGTCTGGAGAACCTTTGTTACCGCAGCTCCATCCTCTACTAGCCACCAAACTGACTCGTAGCATCAAACGTCTACATCCAACCGGCAGACATTTTTTCCAGAGGTCCATACTGACTTTGATAAAAGAAAAGGACGGAGTACTTTTTCCCCTGTTTCCGCGACTACTTCCTTTGAGTCGACATTTGTGATAATATACTTAGATTTCCACTCCTGCTTAAAAACACAACATTCATTCTTAAATTCATCCCAACTCTGACTGGCTGTCATCGCAGCCACCGACGCCGCGATGTTGACCTGTTGGTTTTGTAACTGTAACACAATTCTGCCTTTCATTGATTTTTAGAAGATTGGCTTCTTTTTCCTTTAAGGACATTTTTCTCCCTGGAACCATATCTCGGCCATGTCTGGTCTAAAATAACATGAAGGCAGGTTGTAAACTTCTATAGATTTGTCTCAAATCAACTCACATACAGGTGATAATAGAACAATTATCATTGTTTGCTGTTCTCTGTGCCAGTTCTGTGACATCACAAGTAGTTCAGCCATGATCAAAAGAACATACAGCGTAACGTGATATCCGGTCCACATTTTGAATTATTAAGAATAATGAGGGAGGAACATTTATCAAGATTTCTAAATAGTAAAACATAATCAGCAGAAAAGGAACCTTCAACTATTTTGGGTGCTGAATAATATTTTGGGGGGAAATTTTTTAAACAAAAGACCACCATCAAATCTGTTCCAGCCTCCCACATTTGACGATTTAAGTGTATCTTGTTGTGTTTGGAAACCAACTGAATAACTGAGTACTGGATCGTCACTTGGACAAAACTAGATATCCGAAGTCACCGTTTCTCGTTTTTTTCTGACATTTTCATAGAAAAACTGAAAATGTATGCCTGAGAATGGGAGTGATAATTAAACCTTTACCGCGGCGTCACCCTGCACCCAGTCTTTTGTGTCATTCACGCCTGTGTGACTTCACAGCTGATAAGTCGACGCCAAGAATTAGAGTCTGTGTTCACCATGAGGCATCTGAGGTGAGACCTGCTTAATCAAAATTATTTCGAACTTGTGCGCTCTGATTACTCATGTGACAGAAATCATCTGCGCCACACAGATGCTCTAAGCACGCTGCATTTTTCCTCAGAGCTGTTCAATCGCAGCTCTGTATTCGTCTGGCCACCTCAGCCTCAGCTGTGACTTTGAGAAACAGTCTTTGTGTTGAATACTAAAGAAGTGGTCCATGTGTCGCTGGCGAAGGGGCATCGACAACTTATGTAAGTTGAGTATGTGCTCAAAAGGAACAAATGCGGCAAATACCAGATAACACGCACCACATATCTTTAGGATGGATTCATAATAACCACGGCCATATCGGACTGGAAGGAAAACATTCAATCACAGAAATACTGAATACCGACTCAGATGGTGTGTGACATGAATGACAAAAAGCAGCTTTGCTGCTCCTCCAAAAGGATTCAGCACCTTGCCTTTAGCTTAGCTTCTGTTTTAAGGATGACAGCAGCGTGAAAGAGGCAGAAAACCAAAAAGGACTAAAATTAAGTCTCTAACTCTCGCTTGAGATCCAAGAGCTCGTCATTTGAGAGCAGACATAAAAGACGCAGGGCAGAAACGGACAAATGAATGCGACGGTGAGTCAGGGAGAGTCAGCTGATGAGAGTGAGGAAGAGGACGGAGTGAAAAAAAAAAGGAGGAAGGTGTGTGTCCGTATTGCGTGTGAGGCAGAGAGGGATTCACTGTGTGACTGTGTGTCTTCAGGCAGTTCGGAGCTAATGTTGGGTCGCGGCTGAAGGTCACATGGGAATATTCTTTCCATAGAGCCTGGCGGTGCATCGGGAGGTGGCGGTGGTGGTGGTGGGGGGGGGGGTGTTGCTGCTGCTGCTGCTGCTGCTGAGCAGAAAACTCCAATGTTTTTAGGAGGCACTTGAGCTGCTTTTCTGCTGAGGTTAAAAATGTTCAGCAAACCACTGGCACATCAAAAATGTTCCACTGGATAACGAAGTTAAACCCAAGGCTGATGAGGGTTTGCTGGTGTGATGATGACTACCTTGAGATGGTATTAAGCTATGGAGATGTACAGGCAGCTAGCGGTGTAGTTTTATGTCTTACACTGTAGATTATTTAAACGTATTAGCAATTTTGCTGCTCAGCAAGCAGTTAGTTGATAAAGCAGTAAGTAAGATTAGCCAAAAAAATATTCTCAATTGCTTATTTTATCCACGCAAACATTCTCAACTGATCACGCAAAACCAGCGATTAATCACTGGGACTGATTAATAGTTTATTTCATTATTCAATAATCTAATAATTAATTTCACTATTTTTTAGTATATTTATATTAGCGGATAATAAAAAAAATGGCCATCACAAGTTCCCAGCGCTCATAGTGACAGAGGTCTTCAGGGCTCTTGTTAGTTTGACTAACAAAGCAGCACTGCAATTATAATTAAAATCATACCTTTTTTTTTCTTGCTATATATGTTCCTGCTCAGAACTGAGTTCCTATTTTTCTCACATGACTCAAAGTGGCAATGCTCGAAAACCTTAAAATTGTCAATCGCAATCCATACTGACTTCATGAAGATGTTTAAAATTATCGTCAAGCACTGGCATAAGCAGGTCATACGCACCTACATGGAACACTGAATTGAAGAATAATCAATAAAGTATGTTGTCTATGCACTTTGTTGAATGATGAAAACCGCAACTAATCAACTCTGAGGGCTGGCTTTCAAAACTTTGCTATCACACTGTAGACTACCAACCGTTCATGATTAAGTCATTAATGATAAAACAGAATCGTGTATTACTCCATAGTTTTGCTCTGATCATACTTCTTCTACTTCTTTAAATGCCCACTAGAGGTTTGATTAATGTGGAGATGGGGATTTTCCCTTAAGGTTTTCCGAGTGTCGAAGTCATGAGGCTTCGCAAATTTGCAGTGATGCTTTGGGCTGCAAAGTAATGTTGGTGCTTTGGACCATCCACAGCCTATGACCTCTATGCAGAAAAGCAAAGAATCAGTCGGGGCTTCTTACAGGGTCAGGCATTCTGAATCATTTGAATGTGTGTTGAAATGATGACAAGGAGGAGATGCTACCTGAGATGAAGAAGAAATGAAGAAGAATGGGGATATGCAAACTAGAATGAAGAAGGGGGAGATGCTAGCTAGGATGAAGAAGAAATGAAGAAGAATGGGGATATGCAAACTCGAATGAAGAAGGGGGAGATGCTAGCGTGGATGAAGAAGAAATGAAAAAGGGGGATAAGCTAACTAGAATAAAGGGAGAGATGCTAGCTAGCATTAAAACGAAGAAGGATATGCTAACTAGAATAAAAAAGGGGGGATGCTAGCTAGTGTGAAGGAGAAGGGGGAGATGCTAACTGTGATGATAAAGAAGGAGATGCTAACTAGAATGAAGAAGGGGGAGATGCTAGCTAGTAGTTAACCAGGAGCAGAAGTGTGCTGCTCCGCAGGTGAGCACCAGTGACCAGACATGGAGGGGGCCGGCATATCGACAGATTCTCAAACACATGAGGAAATAGATGTAGTGAGTTACATACAAGTCATTTCAAGGTCATGAAGGATTTTTTTTTTCCCCATTGAAAAATATGAACAGCTATCTAAATGTGAAACGGCACAAACGCTATTTTGAGGCACAAAGATGAGTTTGTAGAGGACTTAACTGCTAGAGGCTGGCTTTAAATCATACGGTAACAACCACATATATTGATGCAGTGTTCTGATTGGACATTTTTCCACATCTGTCCCCTCCTGAGGCTGATTCTCTTACAGTGACATTTTGAAAATGAGAGGTTTTCGCCCAGCAAAAAGTCAACGGACAGTGAGCTCCCGGCTGCAGGGAAGACCTTCCCCCGTCTCTGTCCGCCACTTACATCCATATCAAAGCGTGCAGCATAATAGGAATCTGCATGATTTATGAGTTTTGTCAGCCCTTATATGGTGTTCAGTCTGCATGTGACTCGCAGACGCATTATACATCTCTCTACCCGTAAGATGCCAGCTGTACAGCTACTGACTGTGCAGCTCCCTGCAGAAACGGCACGTGTTCATCCATCTGACCCGAGCCACATTCACACCACAAAATGATGCTGACAAACACACACACACGCACGCACGCACGCCAGAAAGAGAGAGCGCGAGAGCGTCATGATGTACATATATCAGCCGGTCATTTGGACGACTGAAGCTGCACATGTGCAGGTCTGAACAGAGTAATGAGCGTGGGGACGGATGGAGATTATTGCATTTGGGCGTTTTTTTTTTCCTACGCTGATTAGTTATTAGTTATATCAACCGCATACAACAGTTCCTATGACAAAGTCCCAACACTGGTTCTGCTTCGAGCTCCCCACACACTTATTGTGGCCCTTCAGTTGAGTGGGGGGCATCTTTGACAATAATCAAAATAAATCATAGTGAGACATTTTGGATGGGTAACAAAAGGCATTTCAAACAAGTAGTGATGAGCCCTCCTTACTCAAAGGGGCCACTTTGATCCAAGAACTTAAAAAACCTCATATAAACTTTATTAAAATGTTTTATTTAAGTTTTTCTTTTTTTTGCACCCGCTTTGTCTCACGTGCAAAAGGTTCGATTTCACCAGCGGCTTCCCCCTTTTCCTCAAGCTGCCTTTCTTTGCCATTTCTCCCATCACTCATCAATATTGTATGCGGACTGACTGACGCGGACGCGAGCATCTGCCACGATATAAAAAACAACGGGGGGGAGAACGGGACCAGCGACGTATCCGAGGAGCGCCGGAGACACGTGCCGGCGACGCCGCTGGCGTGGACGGCGCCGCGGCTGCGTTCGTCCCGGCGCCGCCGCAGCGGGGATGGAGCCGTCCGGCCGTCACTCACCGTGTCCGAGTGCAGGTCCTGCTGCTGGCACAGCCGGTACAGGAACGAAGTTTGCTCTTTCAGGAGCGTCTGCCGCGTCGTGAGGAACACCGTGCCGCCGACGTTCAGGCGAACCCACTTTCCGTTATTCCCCCCGGTGGGGTTGATGACCGAGCCGTTCCCGATGCTATGCGACGCCGTCCCGCCGGATTCGGTGGGGCTGGCCGCGGCGGAGGTCGCGCTCTCTCCCACCTCGCTGTCTTTGTTGTTGTTGTTGTTGTTGTTGTTGTTGTTGTTGTTGCTGTTGCTGTTGTGGTGCGTCGGCAGAGGCGCAACATCCGCCGGTTCCCGGAGGTCGTCCGCTGTCGTTGCCATTTGGAGGCGGCCGGTTACCACCAAGCGAACACGAGCGAGGGCGTCCGCTGGTCGGTGCCTCGGCTTTTCTCTTGCAGTTACCAACCGGAAACGCTCCGCCCCCACGAGCCCGAAGACGAACCGCGGTGGCTGCAGGAAGTCAGACAAGTGCATCCGACAAGTACTTTCACAATAAAAGCTTAGTCCACATAAAAGCGGCCTCTTTACCATGAAAATATCTGGGTACTACGGCTTTGTTGTTGGCTTAAACTTCTCTCTTATTGGTGGTTGAGAACCATATACTGTGTTTTGTTAGTGTGCTGTTATGCAAGTCAGTGTACCTGCT
This sequence comes from Dactylopterus volitans, assembly GCA_901007715.1. Lineage (NCBI taxonomy): Eukaryota > Metazoa > Chordata > Actinopteri > Syngnathiformes > Dactylopteridae > Dactylopterus > Dactylopterus volitans. The sequence goes on from CAAKHG010021476.1 coordinate 23,687, forward strand.
TTTATTGCTTTTATGTGTCTGCAACTCTCATAATTCATGCCTTTGGTGGGATTATTATTGCATGGTTACTGGGCCAAAATGAGCAACTTCAGTGTGCTGCCTTATTTTGTCACCACATAAGCACATGAAAAACTCCAAGTAAAAAAAAAAAATTGTAATTACTTTTTACTCAGTCATGCCATAACATTATGTTGTTAAAGACATGCTACATTTTCTTTGTATGAAATCCAAATTTTTATAAACAACTGGCACGTTCTCAAATCACTACAAGGCTAATGTCTGGTTTTAAGGATGGTAACGCTGATCACGCTGTTGGTCAGCTGGTAACTCCAGCACTTGGTTCAGTGTGACAAAGATACCCCATCAACTATTTCAACTATTATCATTAAATCCCTGGGATAGTCAGGTCTCCAGAGGAAGAATGGTTCTGACCTTAATAACCTTCCTTAATGGGCTTTTCCTCTGGCTACCAGTAAAAGATCAAAATAATTATCAGACTGATTGCCATAAAATTTTAGTAGATATTCCAAAGACTATTAAATTGATTACCCTAAATTTGTGGTACCCACAAAGGACGTACTGTAATCGGTGATCTTTCCCTATTGCCAGAAATAGGCCAAGATTTTCATTATTCCAGTGAATTATTTCATCTCCATCACAGCTTGGCACAAAAGACGGTATCGACATTCCATAGTTTGACTTGCGTGGTTTTAAGCAAAATGTGTTAACAGCTTTAGCTTCTGTTGTACTGCACAACAGAAGCTAACTGAAATGTCACTATACAAAAAGTGAACACAAAGTACAACTTGTACAACTTGTCCATGGGAACATGGCAGCAGTGCCCCTGGATTTTAGCCTCCTTGCTAGCACGTCTGCCTCCCTGTGGTGATAAGTTCAAGTCCAGGTACTTGTCCACAACACATATCACACACATATGGGACTTTTGCATATATCTCAGATAATAACTGTTAACCCTCACAAAGCCAAGAGGTGGTGTAGACTCTAATTATTGTTGAAAGCAACTACTAAACACACCAGAGTGAAAACACCACAATTTATTATATAAGACTTAAATGTTGCTCTAGTCACTTAAGTCAGTCAAATAATGTAATTCTACAATGTGTAAACCTGAGTAAACCTTACATAAAGCTTAAAACAAAAACATATGATTGTTTCCCATTCACAGCAATGTCAAAAAATCAAGAGTGTCAGGGAATAACTTTTAAAACCGGCTTAAAAAGTAGCTGCTAAGTTTATGATACTCGTGTTAATAAAGAATCCATCTTCATCATTCTTCCATTTTATGGTGTTGTGTTTGGGGTAATACTGAAAAATGAGAGCAGCTTTAATGAACTGTGTCTAGTGGCTGGTTTTCAAAAGACACAAAGACACTGAGCTTAAATGCATTTTAGCGTGCCACGTTAATGGATTGGTTAGAGCCACAGATTTGCATGTTTCTGCCTTTTAAAAACAACAAATTCAAAAAGATGAAAGAGCATGTTAAACAGACTAGACCATTGTCTATGTGTAACCTGTTAAAGACCAACGGCAGTTGGGAAGATGCACAGTGTCCAGGAATTTTAGCTCATTTTATATTCTAACTGTATATTAATCACATATAAGGGAAATGATGGATAATATCGTCCATCTCTTTGCTCAGGGCTGGAGCAGTGTGGGTGTCATGGTGACGAAGGAAAAGTTGTACTTGTGTGGGAGACCCAGATGAGTTGTTAGGTTGAAGGAGTGCCATGAGAATGGGCGCAGCCCTCCCTGCGTCGTGGGGCCGTTTATTGCCTCTGCGACCAGCTGGCGAGCCATCTGATAGTCCGTCACCTGTGCCATGAAACAGCAGTGCCGAGGGAGAGCATAAGGGAGAGAGGGAGAACGAAATCGGGAGAAAACGAGGTAATTTATAACAAATGGACAGCGAACATCCGGTGCTTGCTCTGGTGATGTTTTTAAACTGCGAACCAAATTTGCTCGTTAAGAGTCGAGAGGCCTCTTGAAAAGTATTGAATGTCCATACTAGCATCTCTTGATACTGTAGGCCTTTCAGACAGGGTAACCCAGTGTGCGCATGCAAAACTCTGAGATCTCTGAGTGGAAATTTTTTTAGCCATGCCATAGCGAGAATGGCAATGTCATTCAGTCTACATTCAGTCCAGGCTAAACTATCTCACAAACAATTGGACAGGGTGCCCAAAACTTTGAAGCTGCTCCATTGGTGCTCACCATTTCCTGGAGGCCAGCAACAACCCCATGCTGCTTGAGGCCAAGACTGTACTGCTTAGGCCTCCAAGCATCTGACACTGCTTGAAAAAGGATGTATTGGGAATCTGTGCCTGAGATGACAAATAGCAGACTTTGTCATAACATCATGCCAAGATGAGGAATGAAAAGGTGTCATTCTTTCCAGATTCAAAGCCAATCTTATATCTGTCGCAGTCAGCCAGATATGAGCAAGTGTTCGTGGATTTTTTGCAAATGTCAAAGGAGTATTAATGGAAGGTTTGAACATTGGTGAAAGAAATCCCCAGTAGATTTTAGAGTTGGATATTTTCCTCAGAAAATAGTGCATTGACCCTGGAGGAGACATGCACTCCAAAAACTGCCCTTCCTTTTTTGGGCTTAGTGACCTACTGTACACTCTTGTGTGACATCTAGTGGCAGTGAATATCATACAAGAACATTAAATGACCCCCAGAGGTCTCCTCTGACACACCACATGGATAAATATTTTGTGGGTTTTGAATGGATTGGCCTTTAAATTTTATACGGACATTCATACCCCCATGGCCTCTTACCTTTGTGTCATAGCAACCTCCAGCGCGTGGTCTCCTTGGTCTCAGGTCGTTACGACAACAGATGGTTTTACATGGATGGCCCCTGGAGTAGGGATCTCTCTTGTAATCTGAAACAGAACCAGTATGACCTCACAGTCTGATAAAAACAATATCCTGAGCTACACACAACAAGCTCTGCTCATGTCGCCCGTCACATCACAGAAAAGATCCTCAGACCTTTGAAGTCAGGAAAACCTAGAAATGACCTGGTCTTTCAATGTACTAGAACATCAGATGTTTAGTACTTCAAGAGAAGAAGAAATGATTCAATCTTTATTGTCAGCATATTAGGATTTATCACAGTTTAGACGGATGAATGCAAGAATTATTGCTGCACCTACTGTTGTATCTCATGATGTGTTTGAGGGAGCTGAGGTCAAACACCTTGGCCTGATCCCTGCGGAGGATTTTGGCTCGTGGACAAAGGTCATAAGAGAAGTCTTCTCCATGTCTCCTCCACATCACACCGTACCCACTTAGGGTGTAGATTTCAACATGAAACGGTATGTTATAGGATGGCCAATACCCTGCC
>CAAKHG010021481.1:5143-22397 GCA_901007715.1 Dactylopterus volitans
AGTCACATTTTAGGTTTTGACTGGATGGCGGCAAAACATGGCGGAATTAATCTCAGGAAGCTTCACTCACTCACAGCAGCTCCAGACGCTCTTAATTTAATAACACCCCCCCCCCCCCCCCCCCCCCCCCCCCCCCCCCCGCCCCCCGCCCCCGGTCCTCCCGCGCAGAGGTGGCGCTGCGGAGCCGCTGCTTAACCGCGTCCGGACCGGTGCGTGCGAGGAAACATCAAACTGAAAGTAGGGAGGCGAAAGACCTCTCGTCTTCGGTGGAAAGTAGCTCAACTCACCCAGTTTCGGCGAAGGTAATTTTAATTTCACCCTTTACGCCAATATTGTGTTAAGCGGACCAACGGCAGATTTGGGGGGGCACTTCGTCTCGGTCCCGTCTCCAGGCTTCCCCCAACCATGAACTAGCATGCTAGCTAACAAGCTAACTAGCAAGCTCAGATATTGCAGATTCATCCTGTTCCTGTTTGCTGCTGCTGGTTGACCCAGAATCTTTAAACAACCCATTTTGTGTTTTCTAGGACAATTCCCGCGCCACGAAAGTATGGTAGGTTAAAGCATTATTCATCATTGTATTCACAGAGTCTGTAAATTATTTTGTTTAATTCATTCATGACTTGTGTATGCCAGCTAATGTTTTGTTCCCTCTGCTGTAAAGTCTCGCAGATATGACTCCCGGACCACCATATTTTCTCCTGAAGGCAAGTTTTTCTTCCTCGCAGCTACTTGATATTGAAGTCGAGTTGAACTTTAATCCCGCTATCCTAATTGTGCTTCAAGAACCATAACCAACGCCTTAAATGTTTCTATCTTAACTGCCAGTGCAGGTTTTGTTTGTTGGACAATGTCTTTTCCATTATTTTGAGTGCTGTTTATGAAGCTAAGCTCAGAGCTTTGTCTAGAAGTTATTTCTGAGTCTTGGTGGCTGTAACTTAATTAAAAAAAATAATTTTAGCTTGAGTAACTCTTTGTAGCTTTCAGCTTTTAGCAGCCCTCGTCACTGAATTGGTTCATTTGGATTTGGTGAAGGTTTCTTGCTTTGGACAGTTTTACAGTGAGCTGAATTAAGTACATGAACTCTTTGACAACTGTGCAAAATACATGACGACGACAAAGACAGAGAATTACTATAACCTTGCACTATGGAAAAATTACATTAAAATCATAGAAATAAATCATGAGATCAACATAAGAAAAGAGCATTTAAAAGACAAAAAGCAGTTAAAATAGGAGAACAAGTCGTTGAGAAACTAACTTGAAGCTAATAGAAATGCATTTAGGATAGTTAAGAATTTAAATTATTTAAAGGAGTAATGTATTAATCAGAGTGAATGCAGGGAAGTGCTGATGATGCTGACGATATAGTGTGTTTCTTTGAGAGAGGATTTTGTTTTTGTGTTTGTTTGGGGGGTTTTTTGTGCCATGCATGATTTTGTATCCACTGGTTTTACAGGACGGTTGTATCAGGTGGAGTATGCCATGGAGGCAATTGGCCACGCTGGAACGTGTCTAGGGATCCTAGCCAACGATGGAGTGCTGCTAGCAGCAGAGAGACGCAACATCCACAAACTATTGGATGAGGTCTTTTTCTCTGAGAAGATCTACAAGCTCAATGAGTGAGAGAATCCCGCTACATCCAACCATGCTTGTAATCTCTTTAAAGAAAAAAGAGTCCAGTCTTGCTGACATTGTGATGCGGTGTGGGTTTACCTTTCAGAGACATGGCCTGCAGTGTTGCTGGAATCACATCAGATGCTAATGTACTGACAAATGAACTGCGGCTTATTGCACAGAGGTAGGTCTCAGAAGAAACGCTCGCCCCATGTTTTAAGCTTTACGTATTGCAAACTACTCCAGAATATTAGCTATGTCAATTGCAGACCTTTTTGTTTATTTGTCTTAAAAATTAATGCTGAGTGAGAAAAACGGGGCAAATACAAAATAGGATACTAAAGTGCATCTAATGCTGAAATGTCACAGAAATTCATCAGGATTTGTAGGTTGTTGGTTTTTTTTCTGTGCTTCAGTTTCAAGTCATTCATCCTGTTTACTCTTCCTCAGATACTTATTGCAGTACCAGGAGCCGATTCCCTGCGAGCAGTTGGTGACAGCCCTGTGTGACATCAAGCAAGCCTACACACAGTTTGGAGGTAAGACGCGGCGTTGTCTCCTCGTCTAGTTCATCCCTTCTTATTGCCGTAGGACTCAAGTTTAAGACTCCTTGAAATAAGCTCTGCCCCGTATTATTATACGTATCTTCAGTCTTGCGTGTAGCAGTGTGCATGTCCTTTCTCAGATGGCGTTGAATGTTCCCATAAGGACAACACCTAACCTTCAGCTGGACCTAACACAAATGTGCAGAAGTTTGTGTTTCACAGCGATGTAACACTCTTGTATCTTCACCTGCACAGCAGGAAAATGTGAGAACACTTTGAAAAGACTTGATTTTGTAATTCTGAATTCTCTTGCCAGGGAAGAGGCCGTTCGGTGTGTCTCTGCTGTACATGGGCTGGGACAAGCACTACGGCTTCCAGCTGTACCAGAGTGACCCCAGCGGCAACTACGGAGGCTGGAAAGCCACCTGCATCGGCAACAACAGCGCTGTAAGTCTGACATGGCACAGATGAGGGTGTTCTGTGGCCAGGTCCACCACACGGTTAAAAGGGTCTTTAAAAAAAAGGCTTTAAGTGCTCTTTTTTTAATCACCTGGTTAAATCGGTGTTTAAGGGGAAGAATGAGTGATTCATCCACTACAAGTGTGTGAGGTTCCATAATACCATCTCCTTATGATCCTCATCCATGCATGAATACATGCCTGCCTGCGTCCCTTGCTAATCACCATGCACTAAAGTGGTATCCTGCTCATTAATGCCTCGTCTCAAGCCGTCTGCCCCTACCCCTTCCTGCCACCAGGTTGCACCAAACTTGTGAATCACAACTGTGCGCCTGTGTCGCAGGGGGCCGGGGGGGACTACATGATTGGCTCATATCTCTCCTGGTCCGGATTGAAGCATGGGATTGGCTTTTGAGGGGGAAGGTGCAGGATGTGCGTCATTCAGCTGCCCTCTCTGGCTTTGCGGACTTGTATATTCAAAATGCTTTGAGCTGTTTGCCTACTAATGTCTCTGGTGTTATACATGATATGAAACGAGATTCTCGAACGTCTGAATATGAAACTGTTAGACGCTTGAGGCAGCCAAATTTTATCTACAAATCCTAACAAGTGGCCCTCTTCCTCTGTTGGGTTCTCTCCCTCACCAGGCGGCCGTGTCCATGCTGAAGCAGGACTACAAGGAGGGGGAGATGCCTCTGTCGGCGGCGCTGGCGTTGGCCGTCAAAGTTCTCAACAAAACCATGGATGTCAGCAAGCTCTCTGCAGAGAAAGGTGAGCTCAAACCACCTGTCTGCTTATTCATACCAACCAGGTGACATAATCTCATGAAAGATTCAGAAACAGTTCAACTCATAGCCTTTGGATCCTGAAAGTAATACGGATTAGATGCACATGGTTTACTTTATCAGGAGTGTTCAGAATATGGTTTTAGCCCTTTTTGCTGAACATTTTAAGAGCAGCTCCTCGGAACTGTGGATTTAGATGAAAGGTTGTAATGCAATAGCTGGTTTGATTGGCTGTTTCAGTGGAGATTGCCACACTGACGCGCGAAGACGGGAAAACGGTGATCAAGGTGCTGAAGCAGAAAGAAGTGGAGGAGCTCATCAAGCGACATGAAGCCGAGGAGGCAAAGGCTGAGAAGGACAAAAAGGAGAAGGAGCAGAAGGAGAAGGACAAATAAAACTAATTTCAGTCATTATTCCTCATGTCACTAGGTCCTGCGTTGTTTTGTCTTTTACATTAAAAGTTTCGAAGCTGGTTGCCGTGTGGCTCAGTATCACTAAATAAATGCAAGATTTCTGTTTAAAAAAAAAAAAAATTTTCCTATCAAATATGTTGTCAAAGACATTGTTGACAACATGGGAGGTAACTTGAGAAAAATGCCCCCCAAAGTGACCATGACGTCGCATCCACAAATCTCAGTTTAAGCATAAACGGAACGTAGTAAAGCATCTTTAGACTTAACTCTGTCACAGATGTTTGAAGCAAGTCATCTGATTCATGTCAAGTCTTCTAGTTAATTACATCACATGTACTCGTGCAGGTGAACGTGTGGCGTAGAAGCTAGATCGCTCAGAGGACGGCCGCCGGAGGTCCTCCCATCATGTGCCGCTCCCTCAGGTGACCAGGAAAAAGGGCAACTTTAAAGCAGAGCCAAGCGCAGTAGCGAGTGAAGTAAGTTCAGTTTCCTGTTGGCCAGCAGGGAGGGAAGCTTCGGCACTGTTCAGTGATTGGTCCCCCGCTGCTCGCATTTGTCCTCTTGGGCTTGTAAAAACAACAAAGTGGTGCTCCCTGGTGGGTGAAGGACATATTTAGCCCACGAGGTGGTGCGATAAGCCCTGGAGATGTAGAGCAGTAGCCATAGCAACAATCAAAGTCCATTGAAGGTCATGTTTCATCATCATCCCTCTTTTGAGTGAAATAAAATGCCAATATTGGGAATGGTTTTTCTATAAAAAAGAAAAACGGGAAGAGTTCCTTTTCTGTCCCAGGAGCACGTCAGTGTCTGATTGGTTGAATGTAAGTGATAAAACGCGGCTTTATACAAGGTTTTATTTGCCAATAGATGAGGACACCTCATACACCAAACAACTTCAGGTTCTAACAGCTCCCTCACCTCGTTTAGTTTGATTCAGTTAATAAAACTGTTTTCAGATGGTATAACAGCAACGGTTTGACAACTATATTGAATATAAACGTAAGACATTAAATCCTCATTGTCAGGCAAGAGTGAGATTCAATTTCTAAGTGAAACTTCGGCTTCAAACATAATTCTCTCCGTCTGTGGTGTTTGAAGTGGCAATAGACAAGATTTTTTGCTCCATCTTATGAAGTTAATGCTCCTGGCTGGTCCTGGTTTCCATGCAACGGCTCATCATCTGGCTGCTGGCTGTAACTATTGGAAACATGAGCAAGCAGTAAATTGAGCTAGCCAATATTTACAAAAAAAAACAAAAGTCAAAGCAGATAGAACAAGTCGTTTTAGAACAAGTTAAAATGTGCTGTTTTTTTTAAAGAAATTTTAGTCCTTCAAATTCAGCAAAACAGGAGTTGTTTTTGAGCTGAATATTAAGCATACGAGTAAAAATTTAAAAAAGGGGATTAATCACAGATATTCAACTGGAGACAGTTATGTTTGGTGTGAACAGGAACGTCAATTAAAAAAAAATCTAATATTCTGGAACGCTGCATCTTTCAGTCCCTGAATTGAATTCCCTCCTGAATGTTCTGCGTCCTTCCCGCCACACGATGGCGACAGAGTTCAGTGATGACATTTAAAGGCTGACAACCCTCTGATGAAAAAAAGGAAAAAGGTTATGATGTAAAATGAGAAGCTTCATGCCCAGAAGTGCAAAGTCACATTTCGAGAAATAAGAACTAAAATCAGGCCCAAAAAAAAAAAAAAAAAATCACGTCAGTTCGAGGAAGTGATTCTCGGCTATTTACGCGTGCGGCCGATCGAGTCATAATCCCCCGTCTCATGAAGCCTTGTTTAGTGCAGCAGTTCTGAAGACAACGAGTCCAGTGCCGTTGGCTGCGTTTGAGAGCAGCTGGTCATTGTGACATCACACCGTTTTATCAGTCATGGGCACCCAGATATGTACAGTCGGTGGTCACGACTGGACGGAAACCAGCTGTCGTGGAAGGATAACAGAAGTGTGCTCCCCAAACGTTCCTCGTGTCACCCGTGCAACTGTCCGGCAGCCTTATGTTGTCGATTTAATGTATGTCGGAGCCCGCCAGGCCAAACGCTCTTGTATATACAAACGGTAATTTATCAGCGTGTCCGTTTACGTAAGGTAATTCAGACGAGGTCACGTGCAACGCTGCCATGTGCACAATGAAGTGCAGGATGGGAATAAGAGCAATAAGAAGGTCATATTAAACCTAATGGAAATGCAGTAACTGCAGCGGGGGATGCTGATTGGCTGACAACGTCTGCGTCCTGAAGGTTTTGGTCAATCATACAAATCTTACATGGCTGGCGAGTCTTCATATTTTTACATTCTGTACTAAATACTTTTGACTCGGTGTGTAAAGATTCCCTCGACCCGAAGATCTAAAGTGCTTTACAGTCGCCTGTGTCGTTTACATCAAATCAAATCTGAATCGCTGTTTGTGGGGGGGGGGGCCTTGCCAAAATCACATTCACATCTTCGAAGTCCCAGAATTTACGTATTACGCAACATTGTTCACCTTCAAAAGTTTAATCGCAGACTTGAAACGTGGCTCTGGGGGAGGGAGGTTTAAGTTTCACATGACTCCTGGAATACGTGAGCACTGGATCGCGATTCGCTTCCAAACTCATCTCGACGTCACAAAAATCGGTTTGTTTGTTTTTTTAATTTCCCCAAACAAACAAAAAAAAAAATAGATGAACATCACGCGACTGTAAAAGCAACTCTTGAGTACCAAACGTCCACGCGCAGTCATTAAAGCCGTCTGAGTGGAGCAGGACCTTAAAAGCTTTTACGAGCCGGCGCGCAAATCATGTTGTCTGATTACAATCGCCCGTGTCTTTGGGCATTCTCCATTTTGCCTGCATGTTTCAGAGGTGATAAAATACTATGTTTAGCGCCGCTTGCAGCTGTGTGTGTGAGTGTGTGTGTGTGTGTGTGTAGAGCTGCTATTTAGGCTGAAAATAGAGGTGATTCATGCGGTGATACATCTTTCACGCAAACTAAAGTTACTTGGCATTAGAACATAGGCATACAGTACAAAAAAAAAGTTTTTATCAGCAGACATCGAGAGTGACTTCGCACCGATGAGGGGTGGAGATATCCCAGCGAGCGCCACCTACGACCCCAAAAAAAAAACAAAAAAAACTTTGTTTCGTTTCATGTCGAGCTCTCGTTTAGGATCTTACGCGGGCTTAAACCATAAATCAGCAGCGGCGATTCATTTAAAGGGCAGATGCAATGAGGTCATGGTGTTCACATGAGCTCGGAGTGGGAGGGTCTTGGCATGGGGATGACTGGGGCCGCCCCCCCACCACCCCCCCAACCCCAAGAGGACACAGCCGACGGAGATGCCCGGTTCAATGATCTCCCCTCTTCTCTGTTCCACCAAAACGCAGCACGACAACACTTTTAAATAGGCCGTGTAGAAATGTAATCTTCAGGCCCCGGCCTCCGCATGAGTCAGCAACTCTGCCAGCTCGCTCGTGCGCCGAAAAAACCAAAACGTACACGGGGTCGGCAGAGTGTGAGGCGTTCAAGGACCCCCCCACCCCCTCTCCCGGCCGCCGTGACGAGGCGGGATAAGGGAGTGCAGGGCAATCTGTTGCGGCGTAAACACAGCCCCCAGAAAAAGCACTGGAATGTCTCTGCAGTGGGAGCTGGAGTCCGAGGTCAGCAGAAGGCCAAGACAGGTGGTATACATCAGAAATCGAGGCTGACATCTCAGCATTAACTTATCCAAACACGAGGCAGGAGGTATGTTGTCTCGCTAGCGGCGCTGGAAGGGCAGCAAGAGGAGGAGGAGGAGATGGAGGAGGAAGGAAGAGTGAAAAGAGAGAAAGTGTGTGTGTGTGTGTGTGTGCGCGCACATGGGGGGGAGGGGGGGTTTAAGGGCCAGAGCAGACAGGAACGAGTGGGAGTGTCACCACATTGCAATCATCTTCCCACCCCTCCACCCCAGCCCCCCAAACATCGGTCCCAGAGGAGGAACGCAGCGGTTAGCATACGAGGCTAAAGCATGAGACTTGTTGCCATCCTGAAGCCCTCCATCTCCATCTCCATCTCCATCATGTCACTGATCGCAAAGAGTTCGGAGCTGCGTCTCCCCGGCAGCCCGTCTGAGATGGTTTTTGGAGCTCGAGAGGCAAAGTGAGGAGTGGAAGTGTCCTTTTAACTCATATTCTGACCTTGATGTGTTTATTGACTGGGAATTCAGAGAGTAAACAAGGCCCACGTGTGTTCTCCTGAGTCTCAGCTGGCTGTGGAGGCACAGTGAAGGTACGGTCTCGTCTTCATGTCCGTGTCTGTCATATGCGACATATACGGTGTATAGATCTTCATCTATATGCACTTGTGTCCATGCACACTTGTTTTATCATTTCAGACCTAATTTTTTTGTAAAGGATTATTTTCCAATTGAACACACTGACACCGTAGCTAGAATATAGTGTATTTTAAGTGTAAAAAGCTTCTCCATACTATGTGTGGTCTGCAGCAATTATTTGACTTCTTTGGAAGTTGTTAAATTATATTCTTATTACATGGATCAATTTAATGGAATATGGAATTTAAAATAAGCTATAATTTCTTGGAATATTATTGTTGCTGGGCGAGAAATCTTAAACCCCAAATACAAATATTTTTTAAAATACATGAGTTCTTGCACATAAGTAGTATATGTAGTGTGATACTGGGAGACATGAGAGAAGGAACCTTCTGTTATGATTATAATTTTCGACTTTGCGATACTGTTTTTTTTTTAACCGGCGGAATGCAAGTGTACTTTTATTTGCTTAATGAATTAAACAAGTTTCATGAAAATGCCTTCAGACCCACACAGACAGTGTATACACAGATCAAGCATAACATGACCACCGCATGTTTACCACAGAATATAATGCAACAGCCCTGCAATAAATTCTCCTTTCAGGAGTAGTTTTATTTTCAATTTTTATTGAATCTATTTTAGATTAATTGTGTTGACATATTGTAATGATTGTTATCGGGCCGGAAATTAGTGATGCATATGAGTGGGATGACCGAAATATTAGGGACACCTCTTAGCATCACCAATCACAGTCCCACCTCTCTCAAACACATTCAGTAAAACAATTCAAAACTCTTTATTAGTGCAGGGCTGTTGCATTATTTTCAATGGTGAACATGCAGTGTTCACAATGCATATTTGATATATTGTAACATCTGTATAGGTTTTGTCCGCTCATTTGATTTCATACTGAACGCGATTATCAGACATTTGACAGACAAACAAACTGCAAATATAAGACTGTGCATCAGTTGACGTGTGTTAACTTCAGCTCCAAAAAAAAACCAACCCAATTATGTTCTGAGGAAACACCTACAGCCTCTAAGGGCTCACTTCCATCCGCCTGCATGTTGACTCTGATCACGTTTCTCTCCTCCAGCAGCAGCAGCAGCAGCAGCAGCAGCGACTCCGTCAGCGAGCAACAGCGATGATGATGACGACAACTAAAGGGTCTAAGCCCGCTCGGGCATACTCAAGCACCGACTGTGCCAGAGTTGACTAAATGTGCGTTCTCCCAATGCGATTTATGTATAATCAATAATAATAATAAAAAATTACCAGAGTGAGATGCATCTCATGTCATTTGTCCTTTTTTTATGATTTATGTTTAAAGGTCAAAATTGCAGCAAAGTGAAATAAAATGAAGACATTTTTTAACAAAGTGTAAAAAAATAAAAAATAAAATAAATCACGCGTGAATGCAGGAGGGTTGACATTTACATCAGCTGTGCGGCTGCGGCTGTGACATCACACCTCACCGAGCGTAAACACACAAATCTTCAATGAGGACGTGGCGGGTGAGGCTGAAGGTCAAACCCAGATGTGTTGATTCTGCTGCTTTCTAACCATTTTAATGTTACTTTGAAGAGATCTACAAGGGGAAAACTTCCAGGATGAAGTAGTGAACAACCATCTTAAAGGTAGCGCAGCATCGGAATAAACTTTTTTGTCAAGCAGACATACTTGATGTACCTGATGTTCACGGGTAAAAGTTACAGCGTGAAATCCTGAATCCACGGCCACTATGTCACTGTTCACGATTATAATTTTCGACTTTGTGATACTGTTTTTTTTTTAACCGGCGGAATGCAACTGAAGACTCTATCTGTGTGAAAGTCTGAGGTACACGAACCCATGAGCGCCGTACAAAATATGCTGCCCCGACGCCAACAGCTTACCAGCCATAACTTTAAAACCTTTATATTTTGTCACCCTAATGTTCGTATGAGTGGGATGGCCAAAATATTGGGGACACCTCTCAGTACAACCCAGCACAGGTCAAGAGCATCACAAGTTACAGTCCCAATGACGAACACCGCTCTCAAACACATCCAATAAAAATTCATCCAATAAAACTCATAAAACATGATTTTATTGCAGGGCTGTTGAATTATGTTCTACGGTGAACATGCAGTTGTCATAATGTTATGGTGTAAATTCAGTTAAACTCTATTAAATTGGCTACAACATCCTTCAATGCTTATAAGGAGCATTGTCCTGCATGCAGGAGCAAAAAAAAAAAAAATCGGCAGTGTTGCAATATTTTTTTTGTGCTGATATTGTATTGGTAAGCGGATGCCGAGGATCTATCTTTTCTAATATAAATTGTTAAAAAAAGTGCATGAAACATTGATGGCAGGTTTCTAGGGCAGGACCATTCCATGATGCTGCAAGATTTGAGATTTGTGGAATGAAAACTTTATCTTACTCGATTAAACTCGATTTTTCGTGTTTTTGTTAAAAGGAGGGAGGAATTGTAATAAATCACGATGCATGCCCGCTATCACATATAGATGATCAATTTCACAATATGAGTATTGGGTTCTTTGGTGATTCCCCTACAATGAGTTCTTTAAATGCTGGTACTTACAGTGTTTGCATGTTTCATCGTTGACATGATTGATAGTAGGTTTTCATTCACTCCTGCTTGTCTCGCTGTGAGCCACCAGATGTTCCTGTGCTTTGTTGTTGTTTTTTTTTGTTTTCTCATGACTAATTTCCCCCTAATGGGTCAAATGAGCCAGTTGAACTAAATTACTTTAAAGGAGAACTTCAGTAACTTTTGTAACCTGGGACTTTTTTTTGAGGGGGGAGGTGGATTTAGATCAAAGCAATTCGTAGGAACAAATAAAATCAGAAAGTACAGAACAGTCAGAAACCACAAAACAGATGGAACCTAATCAGGTGGGGCAATTGTCCACCGTCAAAACTCCATACTCTGAAAGTGCTTTTTCACGACTGACAGGCTCAAGCTGCTGTTATGGACGCCTAAACTTCCCCCTTTAAGTTAATTCCACCGGAGATTCTGTACTTTTACCTCGAGCAGTGACAAAGTGACCAGCAGGTGAACTTGGAGCGCGGCTAGTTTAGCGGCCGGCGAGCCAGATGTTTCCCTCCGGAGCCGCGAGGCGGGGGCGTAAACCGCTGCTGACGACACGTGCCAGCGTTGTGCTCGCAGCTTTTATCGCTGACTTGAGGTGGCCGGGTGGGGAGGCGGGGAGGGTTACAATTTTGAAAGCAGAATCATAATAGAAACTTTCGTCATCTGCGAGGCAGCAGCACATGAACGGTCCCGCGGCGCTAAGCTGCGCTCGGCCGTTCTGGGTCGAAGCCCAAGAGGGTCGCTCAGATTATAAACTTCACATTATTTCATTAAAACCCCCCCAACAACAAAAAAAGGACGTGACCTCGCTGCGCTCCACATCCGCAGCTCCTCGGAGCAGCACCTGCCTCCAAGTGGCCGCCAAAGGCCGCCCGCCGGCGCGCGAGGACCCTGACCTTACCGGGGAATCTGGAATTAAATAATCTTCTCATCCGTGACAGTAATTTTTTTGCGAGCAGCCTTTAAATCCTTCAGATTACAGGCCCGCTCGCTCCCCACCAGATCGAGACGGGCTCTCCATAAATGGAGCCCGGCTGCGGTAAACAGCAATTACGGGCCCAGCTCATTGGGCCTGTTATGGAGAGGTGTATGAGGCTTTTGTTGCTGTTGGCACGTAACAGCAGGTTACAGCGGCGCTCATACTTGATTTTTTTTTTTTTCCCTGGGCTCCGAAATAGCACGATTGTTGTCTGTAATTCCAACTCTTGTAATTTTCCTGTTCAATTTCAGCTCAAAGGTTTCCCCCCCTCCACGTCGAGGAGCCATCCAGCAGCCCCTGATATACCTTTAAAAAAAAAAATGTGATAAAAGATTTTCAGCTTGTGATCCTCCATCCGGCACGGTGGAGGCGCTAAGAGCCGGTCGTCCCTGGTTATTTATTTGAAGCTGAAGTTTGTTTAGATGTGCTGTTCCCATGATTTTTTTTTTTTTTTTTTTTGTTCCCTCCACTTGTTTTCAACACGGTTACAACGTGCTTGCAGGCGCGCCGGTCTATTTCTGCTCGGAGCAGCGTCTGCTGGCCACTGCTTACCTAATAAGGTATAGCCATGGACGAGCTGGACCAAGTGGGCATGGAAAGTTCCCAGTCGCGCTCCCGGTGCACTTTTGCTTTTTCCGCGTCTCCCGAAGCTCGCAGCTCGTGTTATTCGGTGCAAATGATGCATCCATGTCGACATTTCCCACTGCCTGCAATTTGAGATCCGCTGCGTTCTTATTAAAGGGGTAGTTCACCCCCCCCAAAAAAAGAAAAGGGAAAGAAAATTCACTCATCATCGACTCACAGGTGCCTCTGTTTTGCTACTGTGGTGCCAATCAAATCTTGATTAAAAATGCATTTAGGGCGTCGAGCTTCAGCCGGCCAGGCTTTTAAATACATTTAAACAATTCGAAACATCTGATATAAAACAGAGATTAAAACTATCATATCTCTGCTGCTGCCAAAACAATCAGATGTAAACCCAAAGAAACAACACCAAAAAGAATAAGGCAAAACACGACATAAAGGATAAATGATGCCATGTTAATAATCCCATTGATGCTCACATCTCTGCTGACACATAAACAAAAACAAGAAAGAATTAAAACCCAAGGCCCCGATCGGGGGGAAAGAAACGTTATTTCCATACGCATGTTTAAAATGCCACAACTGCTCATATTTCTGCTGCTGCTTCAGCCAAAGTTTGATTTTCACACTAAACAGCTTTGTGTTCTGTTTGAGATTTAAAGCCGTAAAAGCACGACCATGAACGCCACTCAAGGCACCCCCCACCACCCCTCCCCCCCTCCCTTTGGACACAGCGGGGAGGAGATAATGAGTGAATTTTCAGTTTTGGGTGAACTGTCCCTTTAATATCTAACCGCCTCTTCACGGCCTCCTTCAAAAATAAAAACCCAGTAGCCCACAGTCCACATTCATACACAATGGGCAGAAATTATAGATGGACCGAATTTATAATTTAGTGTTTTTGATGTTCTGAGTCATGCGGCA
Source organism: Dactylopterus volitans (assembly GCA_901007715.1). Taxonomy (NCBI): domain Eukaryota; kingdom Metazoa; phylum Chordata; class Actinopteri; order Syngnathiformes; family Dactylopteridae; genus Dactylopterus; species Dactylopterus volitans. Next base: position 18,359 of record CAAKHG010021481.1, read on the forward strand.
GTCCTCATGCAGCGCATTAAAATTTCAAAATTAACCTTTGGAAAGTTGCGCCGCCAGACGCGCGGCGCCTGCCCGGCAACTGCAGCTGCGCCGATCCAAAGTCAGGGGTTTCACTCCTTCTCAACAAAAACCACGTCTACAGAGCAAGTCCACCTCTCAAAGCAGTCAGGGGGCGTCCCGGGTCTTCCTTAAGGTCACCTTGAAATGACCTCTAGAGCAGCCAGCGATCGAACCGGGACCCCCGGAGCTCAGCTCAGTTCGACACGCCCGCGTCACGTGAGCGGCTCGGCGCCATCAGAGGTGCGACACTCGGCGAGCGTGCGGTGTGTGTTCACTGCCCCCCCCCCACCCTGTCGTTGTTGAGGTGGCGTGTGGCGTTCGCTGAGCCCCTTCACCGCAGGACACGACGGTTTCAGATGACGCGTACCTGGACCCAGTTTTAGTGCAAACTTGAATTTTTCATTGTTATTATCAACCGGCTTTGGGCGCCATCCGAGAGGGAATCTCTTGACGCCACTCTTGACTGCGCGATTAGACACGCGTGTGCACACGCCTGCACACACACACACACACACACACACACACACACACGATCTCCGCATTCATTCACAACAAGTCAGACTTGAGCAGGAATCCGGTTCGTACAGAGCCTGCAAGAGAAAATACATAAAAAATATATACGCAATAAGCTGCTTTTTGTGTTATTCCCAAGCAGCTACGGAGGTTCATCGCTTCACGACACTCATATTATACATCCTGCATCACAAATCAGGGAATCACATTTTCAGAAACAAGATAACCACATTGAAGGTTTTTTTTTTTTAATTGTTTTTTTTTTGTTTGTTTTTCTTTTTTAATGTTTCAGGGAAGTTGTCAGTCAATTGGCTTTCAGTAAACCAGGCTGAGCTGTGTGTTGGAAAAAAAAATCAGAAAAAAAAAAAATGTCTGGCACATGCTGAATCTTTAATGGGCCCGTCAGCGAATACAATGCGAGTAAAAGGCAGATACTTTCAGCAGGTGTCCGTGCCTATTTTTTTTTTCTTCCCTTTTTCCCTTGCATATCTTTCTTCTGCTGCTGACCTCAGTCACCTTGACCTGCCCGGCTGCAGCTGGCCGGTGAATCACCATCAATGGGCCTTTTGTTTCCCTTCCTCAGCCCCATTTAAAACAATAAGCTGATTTATGAAACGTGTCGCCCGGGCCAACGCGGTCGGAGACGTCTTGCGGGAGAGTGATTATTTTAACAAGCGATTTATGAATTTCTTCCTCATCACCGGCAGCCGCTGCTTATCGAGACCCTCCGCGCGAGCCTGGACCGGAGCCGGGAGCCCTCCAGTCAGCCGCGGCCGCGCTGCCTCCTCGGACCGCCTCGCCCCGGAAAAACTTTCGGAGAAGTTGCAGTTTTGCAGAGGGAAAAAAAAAAAGAAAAAGTTAGTTTTTTCTTTTTTTCTTTTTTGCTTCACGCCCACGTCCATTGTCTCAGCTGGAACTTCTTCCATTGCCCCCTTTAGATAAAACTCCCCCAGAAACTGTCTTGTTACATTTTTGATAAGAGATGAACCCTGAAAACAGCGGGCGGCATCTAAATTATGCAACCGTTCGCGTCCTCTTAGGGGGGGAAAAAAAAGTAGAGTTGGGCTGAGTTGTCGAAAGGAACGAGCCATGACAGGCCTGTGCACGAGGGGGGTAGTGGGTTGGGGGTGGGCGGCGGGTATGTCGGGGGGGGGTGGGAGGGTGGGGTGGGGCATGCATTATGAATGGTGCTAAGTACGCCTCAGCTGGAGGAGCTGAGTGGAGGCGATGGAGGGCGATGGGATGGTGCCAACCTATTGGCCGCCTGCGGATAATGCACTTCACTTCCCCTTCCAACCTCCCCCACCCCCTCCCAAAAAAAAAAACATTCCCTCTCCCTCAGTTCCCCCATTACTGCTCTCGTCTCTCGGCACAGCACCTGCCATCGCCCCTAAAAACCTCCACCTGACGCGCAGAACCTCCAAATACCAGCCCGGGCAGCCACTCTGCAGCAGGAATAGCGCAGAGGGTGACTAAGAGGCTGCTGCGAGAGACGGGCCTTTCTCGGGGAGATGTGGACTCTCAAAATGATTCAGATGCACTTTATCCATTTAGACGGTGAAGCCAGGTCTGTTTTTGCGTTTGATATTCTATATATCTTGATACGTTAGGAAGTATTGACCCTCAAGAAAGACAAACCCCCCCCCCCCCAAAAAAAAACAGGAGAGCAGCATGAGGAATCTTCATTCCCAGATTAAAACATCAGCACGCTCCGGTATCTCAGACAGACATTTTACTCAGCGACACGCAGATACTTATGTTTTCTTTTTACTCGTGTCATGAATTTTTATACTTTGGAAGTGTTTAGACTGTTTGAATAGTTTGATAAAGAACGGTCAAAACAATGGATGCGTTTCCAACCGTTCCCTGAATATAGTATCTCAGTAACACTGTCCCGCACCCACCCAATTTTTGCTGCCGGTGCCGCAAAGTGAACCGGCAGCCTTTCGGTACCAAGCCCGCCTCTCCACCTTTAGGCCACAGCTGCCAATTTTTTGTCTAAACTTGGAGCTGATTAGATTTTGACGGCCGAAAGGCCATAAAGGCATCATATTTTCATTTTCAAGCAGAAACGAGGAGTCTAGGTTGCAGGGGACCGTCAGCCTCCGCGAACGATGGCGCGTCTAAATAAGCTGACAGGCAACAGGCACTATTGTGACATTATTTGAAGGGAAAGATGATTTTTTTTTTGTGGCAGAGAGGAAAGGAGACACGTCTGAGCGCGGAGTGAAACGACTTCTGGTTTTACCGTGACCCCCCTCAGTCTCTCTGGCTCCCATTCGCGAGCTCGAGATCTGGACCCGCAGCGGTCGCGCTAACAGCTAACCGCTACATCCACTCTTGTCTTTCTCTCGTCATCGTGTCCTTCACCAACAGCCTTCTTACCCCCAACGGCTCCCCAGATGCTTTAATCTGAGCTTAGATTTCTCCCTCTTGCGCTTAAATTCAGTTTCAATTTTCTTGCGCGGAACCACTAAAAACCATCAGCCCCTTTCAAGAACGCAATTAAGAGTGTTGACGCCTTCAACTGGTCGCGTTCACGTTGATGGTGGCGCGAATGGTGTCTTTTGCGCAGTATTTTTTTTTTTTACGATGGAGCGAATTTGCAGCTTTCTGAGCGGGAAGCCGGGATGGGGAAGACGTTCCACGGCTCGAGTTCCCCCGCCGGCGCCCGCGCCACGAGTGCGCCTGCAGCTGGCCCAGATGGTTTACATTCTCCTGTAGCGTTGAAATAAGTCTCCAAAGGGTGAAACGAGACGGCGCTCTCCTCCTTCTCCTTCTGTTTAGATGTGCAAGACGAACGGTCGGAGGGGGTCTGAAGAAAAAAAACAAAAAAACGTCTGATTACCAGATTTGGACTCTCTCCTGCTTGTGAAACCAGAGGCGCCTCGGCGCGCGGCTCAGGTGCAGCGGGTTTCAGCCGCCGCTGAACGCATCTACGCGCTGTTAGACCGCAGGCACGTTTCTGCATTTTGACTCCACTGAACGTGTCGTCCTTCATTCATTTAAGTCTTAACTTTAAGTGAGCTCCCGGCTTTATTTGATAAATATCCCGTTGTTCCTAGTGTCTCAGGTCGAGGCGGTGCCCTCATCCCCCCCCCCCCTTCTGCTCGCCCCCTCCCGCCATCCCCTCGCCCGCCGAGTCGTCTTCCATGATACAGAACATCCTGCTCCAAACTCGCACTTCCACTCCACTTCCTGCTCCTGCCCCACTTCACCGTCTTTAATTCTGAGTCGACGCAGCCGCAGCAGCGCTTCAGAAAACACACAATCATGGGATTCCTGGTGCGGGTGCATCTCACGCGGAAGTGATTGAGAATTGAAATGACAAAAACGAATCTAATCAACTGATTCGCATGTTTTGTTTTGTTTTGTTTTGTTTTGTTTTGTTTTGTTTTGTTTTGTTTTGTTTTGTTTTGTTTTGTTTTGTTTTGTTTTGTTTTGTTTAGGATGACCTGATGGCAAA
>CAAKHG010021482.1:0-10000 GCA_901007715.1 Dactylopterus volitans
AGACTGCCACCCGGGAGACCACGAGCACCCTTAAGGCCTGGCTTCAGGAGCATCAGAAGAACCCCTATCCCACCAAAGGAGAGAAGATCATGCTTGCTATCATTACCAGGATGACACTCACTCAGGTGAGTGTGTGTGTGTGTGTGTGTGTGTGTGTGTGTGTGTGTGTGTGTGTGTGTGTGTGTGTGTGTGTGTGCGTGTGTGTGTGTGTGTGTGTGTGTGTGTGACGTCTAAGTTGTACTTGGCATTAAACACGTGGAATAATCAGATCAGTGTTACTTATTAAGGGCCTCAATTGAGCTTGGGGGGCCGGGGGAGAAGATGGGGGGGGGGGCATTTAGTAAGAAGCACATACAACTAATAGCATCTTATACACTTCCACAAATTACCATTTGTTTTTCCAGCACAGCCTGCGAGAGCAACACTCAATCAAAAACTACCAGTCACATTATTACAGTTCCCAGCTTTATGACTGATGCTTGAATAAGGCTCCACTTCCAGAGAGATGAGAGAAATGTCTTATTTCAAAGCTCCTGCGGTGATCATAAGGAATTAAACATGGTTAGGAGTAATGCTGTGTTTGGTACATTTCATTCTTGTATTATTTAAAAAAAAAAAAAAACACTGCATCTGGTTTATAACGCCTGGAAAATATGTTTCTCGTTTCCAGGTGTCGACTTGGTTCGCAAACGCTCGCAGGCGGCTGAAGAAGGAGAACAAGGTAACATGGGGCCGCAGCGCCGAGGACCGAGACGGACGCATCTTCAGCAGCGACAACGAGGACGAGCACGGCAAGAACGGCAGCGAAGACGAAGATGAAGAGGAGGAGATCGATCTGGAGACCGTCGATATTGAGAGACCCGAGGAGCAGCAGCAGCGAGCCGGGGAGCAGGCTTGCAAAAAGCTCGAGGGAGACGCCGACCTGTCCGGCAGAGAGACCTCGGAGCCTCGGAGTTCGGAGAGCGGCAGGACGCTTTCTGTGGAGGGTCTGCGGGGGATGGAGGCGACTATTTCTCTCAACAAATCCTCCGTAGTCAAACTCGCTGTGGATCACTCCCCCAGCAGACAGGAGTGCCAGAGACCACCGCAGAGCAAACCTAAAATCTGGTCCCTGGCTGAGACCGCCACAGCCCCCGACAGCTCTCACAAACCCTCCTCCGCGGCCCATGCGCACCACCCGGTTTTGCCCTCCGCCGGCCACCCGGCCTTACTCCCGGGGCATGGGATATATACATGCCAGATTGGCAAGCTGCACAACTGGGCCAACGCGGCTTTTCTGAACGCCAACTCCCTTTTGAACATGAGATCGCTCCTCGGAGGGGCGCCGGCCGGACACCTGCCGCTCCACGGCACGGTGCCGGCCGCGCGTCATGACGCACGACCCGCGGCGACGGCCACCGGAACCTCGGGGACGGAGGACGACAGCGACCTGGAGTCGTCGGGGAGCTTCAGTCCAAAAAGAGATGGTATGACCCGCATATAAGTTTACGATCTTTTAACGATTAGTTCGTCTCCCGGATGGGCCTTAAAGGTCATTTGACGCATCCAGCAAAACTCCAAACAATACACACGATAATAGTAGCATTATTTACGAGTATTTTTTATTATTATTATTATTTCTTAATAATACTTCAAACTTTGATTGTCTCAAATAATCGAATAAAAACATGGCCTTGTTTTTTTTTTTTTTTCTTTTTCTTTTTTTTTGTGCGCATCACACAGATGAAGAGAGCGACCACAGGCCCGAATCCCTGAAGTCCCAATTCCACCTGATCACTGACAGGTAACGACATGCATTTGGAATCAATTTGGCATTATCAGCCTCAATTTCTCTCCACGCGTCTCCTGCTAAATGAACCCTAAAGGCGAAGTAAACAGTTGCCACACCTGACTGAGCAAGAGGCAGATCTCGGCACACATAAATCATGTGATTGAGTCCCCCACTTTAACGCCTCGTCAAGCAGCGGGCTAATATATCCTACGGGGGCCCCCTCGAACACCGGGCTTTCGCCACCTATGTCATTTAAATAATCTGCCGCCATTTATTCACGCCCCCTCCGTGAAAGCGGCTAATGTATGTCAAAGGAAACGCTGATAGCGGCGTCATGAATGTGGCGAAGGGTGAAAAGCATTTAACAATTTTCCCATTCTGTTTTGTTTTCTAACCCCATGAATTCACTTTAACACTGCTAAAAAAAAAAAAATCTTTTAGGGCTGAACTCATAGTATTTGGATGTGCTTTCTACTTTTCTGATAAAGTAATTGTGTTTTCAACACACTCACTCACACACGCACGCACGCACACACGCACGCACACACATTTGTTCCCAATTATTTCACTTATTTCACCTCTAACTTTAGCTGTTGTTTTGCTCCTCAGACCTCATCACGGGACAGCAGCACAGCGAGTCCTGGCAACGACATTATGAGATGACAAAGGAGGAAGAACAAAAGTAATAATTTTATTTAATGGAGAACGGTTTAATAAAGGCTATTTTTTTTTTCTTTTGACAGGGTGACCTGTCATAGTATTACTGCTTAGCTTATACTTGCAAAAAGAGATGGTTGTTTTTGTCACAGACTTGCTTGTATCTCTCATTTATGTATGTTTCTTTTCTTCCCCCTTTTGTTGTGAATGAAAACCTTGAAAATTGTAAATACAGGATATGAATTTGTCTTAAAAGAGTATATTTTTTGGGAACTAAATAAACGTCATTATAGTCATTTACCATTGGAAACTTTTATTTCCGAATTGGAAAATTAGTTGAGAAAAAGAAAATAAGAGGAGGACAAAGAACAAGTGAAATTCAAAAATAAAGATGACACCAATTTCCTAAAGTCAGTAACTAACTTTATTTTCAGAAAGTCTTTATTTTCCTTTTGAGGTGTGACTGAACTCTATTCTATGCTAATTTACATTATATGGGACAGATTTTTGTAAACAATCCCATTATAGATTATTAAAAAATATCTATTTATGGAGATATACATATAACAAATATATAAACATACTGATTTACAGTGATGGCTGTTAACTTAATGATGAGCACAGTGTTCCTTTTAATTGACCCTTTTATCACTGTCTTTAGTTAGCTTCACATTTTTGCTTGCCATCTAAACTGTAGTGTCAGCTTTTATTTTTATTTTTTTAATAGTCTTGCCCTTATTGAAAGTTGTACTCTCGACAAAATGCAGAAACCGATGCCGATGCCTCATGGAAGCCACTGCAAACTCTGCGGAAATTGAAATTGAAGATTTCCAGGACCTTATGAACCTGCGCCTGTGCTTTCAGCTGGGCCTTCTTGCTTTAATGTTGGATTATACCCCTCAGCGCCACCACTGCCGCCTCTGAAATATGGATCAGACGGCAGGAAAGGCCAGCAGCCAGTATGGGGGCAGCAGCTCAGGGGGAGGTGAATGGTTGGGGTGGGGCTGTGTGTCACTCCTTGACGTTCAGGCGGCCAAAGACAGGGGGTAGAGAGAAAGGCAGAGGCAGGGGGTCCAGGGGCTGGTGATAGGGAGCATTTTTCATTGGACTGGCAGCAGATCATGCGTGGCACATGTCATACTGCCGCCTCTGAAGGGGTTCAGACTGCCTCGTGTAAAAGCAAAATCTGGATTTAATTGAATTTGATTAAATGCTGAAAGACAACACTGTGCAAGTGGCCGTAATCTGCTGTCTGCTGAACTTCACATAATCAAGTTCTTTCAAGTACTTTCCTACCCATATAATTCAGTGTTTGCAGCATGATAGGACATAACCAGATTCAAAGATGCCAGAGCAGGTCAACTTGTGCTTCATGTATATATGACATCCTGAACATTTTATTATTTCATATTTTACCGGCAACTGACTCTGCAGATGAAAAGTCCCCAAGTTCACATGCTTGTTTGAGTGCTTGGTCACCAGGTTTTATGGGTCTGAAGATGTGACTCAATGCTGCCACCACACTCTCAGAGACAGTAGAGCAGGTACACCACCACCCACACACACACGCACATACATGCATGCACGTGCACACAGGCACGCACGCACGCACGCACGCGCGCGCACACACTTAGAGTGCAAATCCACTTGCACTGGTCATCATAACACATTGGGCTTTCACACCACTTTTCTAGATACTCAGGACGTATTCACACCTGCCATGTTTGGTTTGAACTAAACAAAAAGGACAACACAAGAATTCAATAATTAACTGAAAAGGGAACAATACAGAGAGAGAGAGACGGAGAACGCAATTCGTAAGCGGTCGCAGGTAGTTTTGAAGAGGTGTGTTTCGAAGGATTTCTTGAAGGTGGAGAGTGTGAAGGGTGTCTGATGTTTTTTGGTAGTGCGTTCCTGAGAGTGGGAGTGGCAAAGGAGAAGGCCATGTCCGGTCCTGGTGGGAGTTGAGAGGAGGAAGGTGTCAGCAGACCTGAGGGTGTGGGTGGGAGTGTGACGAGAATGTAATCGTAGCTGATTCACGTCAAGTTGTTGTTTCTTTTTATTTCTTTTTATTTTTTTTAATAGCCCAAAATCAGAAACTACACAAGGGCTGCACATGATGCAACACCCTGTATCCTTAGACGTCCAGTTTCGTCAACAGACAAGTAAATAAGTAAATAAATGAAACACTTAAATGGAGGAAAAGTAGAAATCGTTTAACTTGAGAATAATTAAGTTTGCATGTGCTGTCTGACTGTTTTGTTCTACCTTCAAAACTACCTCATTCCACATTTGGACTTTTGCCTGAAATGATCCAAATGTAATGTGGTGCCAAGAACACTTACATCAGGCTTCATGCTGGCTTTATTGTTAACATTTAGCACAGCCTAAATTAATACAAACTTGTAGTTTTTATGACAGACACTAATTTTTGCGTCTATATGGATGATCAGAATATATTCGTACACTCCCGTGATGACCTAAAGTGTTCCTTTGAAACAAAAGGTGCTTATTTAAATCTGAACATAAAAAAATGAGCCCAAAGGTTGACAACATCATTTATTACAGTATCATTACGAAAATAATAGCCATGGATCCAATAAAAAAGCTTTGTTGTTTCCATGTGCTTATTTTTTCATTATTACAAATTACAGATCAAAGTAATGCCAAATAATTAAAAAAAAAAGCATTGCTTATGTTTAACTGCTTTGATTGGCAGCTGTTTCAGCGTGAAGTCAGTCCTATGGAATTTTGATTATCATTGCATCAGCGCACGAATAACCAGGCATGTGCCATAAGCAACCTGCCAGGAGGTGGAAATGAATGTAGCTGTGAATGTAGCTTTTCAGATGCATCTAATTTTCCCTCACTCAGTAATAATCCAGTCATCCTGCGTTCTTTCACAGGGAGAGAGAATGAATCCCAAAAAAAAAAACAAGTGAGAGCAAACTCAAGTCAAAAGAGAGTAAATGAGAGGGAGAGGGAGAGAGAGATGATGCAGTGAGAGCTGTCATTGATGTGAGAACAGCATGGAGGGAAGCCAGACACTTGAGGCCATTTTCACTTCCTCTGCCAACTCTGACAGACTGCCATCAGCACCGCCGAGAAGAATATCAGCCGCTCTTTCCCTCACACACACTTCGCTTTTTCTACACTTCATCCCAGCCAGATCGTGCTACTGTTCTTCCAAGAACCCAAACAATATGTTATTCTTTCAAAGTTGGATATCAGCGAGCGTAGCATGATGGGGCTGAAAATGACATCAAACGGCCGTTTTATCAGTTACGCAGCCCATCCAAGGCATGTTTTGTTTTGAAACGAGGGGGAAAATGTGGGCAGATCCAAAATATGATTAGTGTTTTCTGGCTGTAGCAGCTAGAAACTTCTTCAGAGTCGGAAGTTTGGGCTTCATGTGGGTTGTTTGTCATCCAACCTGGCCCAAACTTTTCTTTTCTTTTTTTTTTTTTTTTTTTAAATATATCTGGTACATGCCGTAAAAAAAGCCATAAGTGAGGAAAACAACCACCTCATACTTCTCAGTGATACCCGGAGCTCTTCTTGGTGGAGTTTTTAGCCCCTCAAACTCTCAGTGTGAATTGAGTCTTCATTGGTGCTTTAGTATTCTGATATAGTCTCTTTGGTGAGTTCTAATCCCTATTAAAGAGCCAGATTATAGAGGGGATTTGTCTTTGATTTGCCTGTCCCACTGCTCTTTTCTGTCAGCATCTCTCTCTATATATCCCTCCCTCATTCTCTTTCTCTCTGCTTCTCTCTGTCTTGATGGGATGGTCATGGATCGAACAATGATTGCCACTATGTGTCATCCCCCACACACTCCCGCCCTCAGCCACCCTCCTGTGATTATAGCCACATGTATGAGGGCCCCCAGTCTCCTGAATAGATTTGTTAAAGGCCCCCAGTGGATGAGAGAGGTCCAGGCCCCGTAGCCGAGCCCTCGTGTGCTAGTCTATCCCCTTTAGAGGCACTCTGCATGGGGGTGAACTCCTCGCAAGTCCTGCTCCCCCACCAGCACCACCGTCACCCCTCCTACTCTCCTCTGCTCCTCCGCCACGCAGGGATAATCAGGCTTATGTAAAGACGACGTGCTCTTTTGACAGTCATCAGCTCATCAGTGATCCAATCAAGCCCAAATCCGCCATTGTTCGCCCCTCAAAGTGTCTCAAATCCGCTTGTGCAGGAGAGAGGGGCTGCGCTCTTTATCCTGCCAATCACTCCTGACATTCCTGTCACTGTTGCCATGGCCTGGGGTCAGAGGTCATGAAAACAGAGAGCATGAGCTGACTCAGATAGAATGGCGCAGTGCTAAAGGAGGGATTCTCTGCGCAACGGCCCCATTGGTCAGCTAACGCAGGGGGTAAATGTAGACAAGTTAGGACTCTATAGCCCCGCTGAGAGGGCCAGCCGAACAGAAAGACATGGGCAGGGGAGGGGAAAGACCAGGGGACGAGGATGCTCAAAGAGGCCAGTGGAAGAGAAAGAGGGCAAGGGAGGTGTGTGGACAAAGAAGGGTTAGGGAGGGACAGTGTTTGATTGCCAAATAGGTTTTTGCAGAGATTGACCTTGAGGAGCTTGAGGAAGAAAAGGCCCTGACACACAGTTAAAAGCCCCGGAGAAGAAATAAGAAAACGCGCAAGTTAATATTTCTGGAATTCTGATGGCGCCTCTGCTTGTAAGATGGAAACAACATGGTATTCTCCTACAGTTAGACAGCAAGCTCAATGCTAGGCACCAGGAAACGAGCTACCGTCAGAGAATCCCGTTTGATCTACGTGTGTGCTGTCTGCTGAGCTGTAATTTGAAATGGAAATGTACCACCCAATGCAATGAAGCTAATGCATGTCATTGCAGGATAAGCAGGGCACTGGGTTAAATCTGTTGTAATGTTGTCAAAAGAATAATTTTCTGTACCCAGTGTATACGTAAGTGAGCAAATGTTTAGCGGAGACAAGATATCATAGGGAATTTACGCCATTCGCCGTTGCTCCTTGGGGATTAGTGGAATTAAGCGTTTACACAAAAGCGAAGTATCAAAACTCATGCGTAATTCAACAAGCGCTACAATACCGAGTTTACAGACTGCTGCTTCTTAGCCCGCGTTTATTGTCGCTTTGCAGCTGCGAGTACCTTGCAGACAAATAGCAAACATTGTCAAACAAATTTAATATACAGGGAAAATACACACAACAAATAGGCTAATATGAAAGGGTGGGAGTGATAAGTCCTTTCTGTTGTTGTCTGGCCATTCATGGCAATAATCTGAGGGAAGAAGCACATTAGGAGAGAGGGAGGGCTGGCGGTTGAGTGTTCGCATCGCTGGCTCCTTTCAGCCATTTTGAAACAATGTTTATCCACCGTAATGTTCGAGCAACTTAACGTAGAATACTGCTGTGAGAGTCCTGCGGGGGCTGAGGATTCGCTGCGTCTTTGTTCGGCAGCCATTGAGAGACACTGATGTAGGCCTATTAGACAGGGGAGGAGTCGCTGCACAAAATACATTCGTTTGCAGTCTTGCTGATTTTCGTAATTCCTGTTTTGGGGCAAAAATATCTGGAAATACATTTAAATTGAGAAATGGAGAGAAAATTTGCATTGGCTTGACATACGAAGGGGCTAAAAATGACCGCGGTGACATTTCAGCTGCAGAAAATGACCACATGAACGATATATAATCTATCATGGAGCTCTTGAAGTTTAAAGAGGGCTTGTTAGTGCAACTGCTCTTGTGCAGTTGCCTGGTCCATCAGTTTGCTTCAGACCTAAACTATTGTATAAATTGTTATAAAATCATGTAGACATTTACCGTACGTGGAGGATAAGTTGAAATCCCGACTTTTCATCTTGCAAGTTTTCCAATAACGCTCGGAAACAAAATGTCGTAAAATAATTTGTTGCTCTCATATGATGTATCCTAACGACACTGATGGTTCTGTGGCTCCTCAAACTTAACTTAATGCCTGTTCTCTGTACACACAGTAATTTCAGGCCCTACCTACTGGTTTATCTCCATATCTTAATATCAATTTTTTTTTCAACAATTCACAGCAGTATTCATTTAGTTCTATTTAGACACAACACACCATCAAATCAAAGCAAAGTTTTTTTTCTTGTTTTTTTTTTATATCAGATCTGTTTTCATATGCAGCAAATCTAGATCAGTGACAACAATTCCTGCTGAACACTTGATGCACTTGGTGACAATGGCGAGCAAAGACTCCATTTAAGGAAAGAAACCCTGGAGAACATCCAGGCATATGGTGGGCGGCCGTCAGTGTCGACGGATATCTATCATATAACAATAGTTTCTAATAGTCAATTACATGAATGCAACCCCGACAGATGGATTGTCTGATGGATTACCTAGTGCAAACTGACTAGTCCATTTAAGCTGATTTAAGTCTTTGATGAGTTGGAATGAGTTTCATAGCTACAGTAGTGAGCAGTGCTCACATGAATTTTAATGGTACAAACCCCATAATATCGAGTTCAACAACCTTATACGTTCAAAGTGTCACAGCATTCCTTGTCTCCCTGCATTTTGTACAGAAAGTTGAAAATATGTAGATACCAGACATGCCAAGACAACCGTTTGTTCATAAACGTAAGAAGTTTGGAATATTTTAGATATCTAATTTTGTGTTGTCTTTACCCTTTGTTTGGAGGAAACTGAATTTGGTCAGTTTTACATGCAGCCCAGCCCAGTGAAACTACATCCACCAGCACAGGTAAATAATTTCAAGCTGTTTCTAATGTATAATGACTGACTGATAGTGAGATTTTCTTTAGATAAAATGAGAATTGGTGTACTGAAACAAGTCAAAAATAAAAATAATAATAATAATAATAATAATAATTGTGAAATGTCTATTTGGAATAATCACACAGCGTCAGATTGGCTTTTTATGTATCTGTAATCTGTGTCCAGTCAGAGAGCGGTTTGTGGTGGATCAGTAGCTGAAAGAGCTTTCACTAAGGAGGCTGGAGTTTGAATCCAGTGTTAAGCTTAATGATGTATTGTTGACTTATTATCATAATTTTATTATTATTATCAATTCAGTTTTCAAGTGCATGTTGGTCAGGTTTAGGCTGCAACGCTCCTGGGTTAAGTTTAGGAAAAGTTTTATTTTATTGTTTTGTTTTTTTTTTTGTTTTTTGTTTTTTTACAACATTAACCACTACCTTCTGATATTACCTAAGAAACACTTGCAGAAAGCCTCCGGGGCAAACTTTGCCCAGATGCAAATAGCGATGTTTTGTCGATGGACACCTGAGTGCTTGTCTATGCCTTGCTTTACACTGAGGTGTAAATAGCCATGTTGCTAGTACATCCTAATATATGCCTTAAACTCATTTCACCATACTGTTAGAGGCTTTAAAACATGTTGATCAATTATGGACCTAAGAGATAGAAATAGCGTGATAAGATGTTGATTCGGGCAGTCAACAATATCCCACAACAAAGGAAAGCAACAGAAACAACCCTCTGCTGTCTTTGACGTTGTTAATAATGACAGATGACTTGCAGGTCACATAAAACCACACTGTAATCACACA
>CAAKHG010021485.1:0-18034 GCA_901007715.1 Dactylopterus volitans
CGTGCTATAACTTGGCCAAGACGCTTCAGTAAAATAGAAATTTTAGGTGAATTGTGCATGTTAAAATTGTCAGTTCAAACTAACCTCAATCATGTCAGGAAACATGATTAATATAGGCAGCAGGGGGGGAAAAAATGACAATAACAGTACTAGAAACAGATTTGTAGAAGTCCATTGCACTGCAATAAGAAACTTGTGTGGGTGCAAGACGCCGTATATTTTAACGTCGTAGTTTATGTTGTCAGATGTGTCTGTTTTGTTTGTTTATTTCAGCTTAATTAAGTAAAAAACAAAACAAACAAAACTACCAGGCTGATTTTCGTGAAAACCGGAGGAGCAGTAAAGCCGGGTCCACGCCGGAGCCCATGAATTTATGCATATCATTTTTAACGGTATTCTTGGCCAAGCGTTGGACAGGGTGCCCTCCCAGTCATACCTGAATGGATTTATAGCGCCTTCTGCCTAATTATGTCTGGAACCCATTGTGAATCAGTTAGTGGAGGGATACCAGCCACCCCTGAGGATGCTAACTGCTAAACTCATATCGGAAATTGTATTTGTTTGGAAACCCGAAGAGCTTTGCGGTTTCCTGCCAAGGTTTTTTTATGAGAAGAAAGGCGCTGATCTGATCTAAAGCCAATCCCGTGTCCTGGTGATAATTTGTTCCTCCTACAATATGTGGTACAACGCTACAACACCGTCAAGCCTGCGCCGAGACGGGACTGTGGTTCTGCCTCTGGTTACTCTCTGTTATGGTCATGGTGCCTTAATCATACAGAATTACCAATGCAACAAAAACCCAAGATCTCATTCCCCCACCCTAACCTGAGCTTTATCATACTTCCATCTTGGATATTATTTATCACTTCGCACAGCCTCTTACAGGTATATGCAGATGAAGCATCTCACCTTGGTTTCACGGAGACCCATTCGACCTCTTCTGGGCCGCCGTATGACCTTGGCCGAGCGATAGTGGTCCGACTGGGTTTCGGCGAGAGATCCCAACGAGAACCGAAGCTCGCCCGATGTGTCCAGATGAGACCTGGCAAGGAACTTTATTTAGTGGTACTCTCACTGGAGTTCTGTAAGTTGCAACAGGTAGTGCAGCAACGATGCTAGCATGGCTAGCATCGTTACTGCCTACTTTTTTCGAAGGCATGGGGGTCACCATATGACACATTAAATAAACTCAACTCCCAAAAGCCTCCGGAGAGAGAATATCTGCATTTCCGCCATTTCCTACATTTGCCTCCGCGGTCCGGCAGCAGCGTCTCCCTCTCGAGTCAACAGCTCGACTCTGCCAGCGCGCACGTCCTAATAGTTCAGATGAAGGCTTTTTGAGCAGTTGCTTAACTGCCCGAGCGATCCAGCGAGCTGAATCGAAAATTTTGTTTGGGCCCCATCTCCGAGAGGCATCAGACCGGCAAGATTCAGATCTCCTCGCCGTCGGACCGTAAAACGGGCGGCGAGATATTTTGCTTTCTTTCATTTGCGACGTGTTACAGGCTGTGCCGCGGTGGGTAATGGGTACGGCAGGTGCTTAACAACCGGCCGCCTTACTGGCTGCAGAGAAGTTTCAACTCAAACTTGTCAAGTCGGCCGCGCCATCTGATCTCGCGTACTTGGATCGCACGTCCACATTGGCTCGCACCTCCTTGCGGATCGTCACCAAGCGGCTATCTGCCTGAGACGTGACGCCCGCGCCCCGCAACGGAACGACTGAATCAAAAGGCGCTCAAATTCGGAGACGTTTCATCTGCGCCGTTTATTGACGCTCTGCGTGTTAACGCGCATCAAAGGGCGGTTTTGGCCGGCGCCGCCTGGCTGTGTTTGCCGCCCAAATGTTGTCGCTGCATCACTGCAGCGATCTATTTGCCGTCTCCCGCCGGTCTGCCGGGCTCGTGCTGCGTCTCGAGGAATTCCCGAGAACGTGCTCCTGCTGCTGTCTTTGCACTGTACGTTTAAACACCTAATGCCTTCCCATAATTAAACTTATCCCGACGGATATGTAACGGAATACGTCATGTATGCGGTCTTCACCTGAGGCCAACCTACCGTGACAGGGTGGGTTCTGTGAGGGATCCTGCCCTCAGTCTGAACTGGTCGAGCTCCGACCTCAGTTTCTCAATCTCCTCTGCCAGCTGCGACTGGACGAGACAATTCCACAACAGGTCGTCACACATCGTAACGTCGCACCCGCCGCGTTACACGATTGCGCCACAGTCACATCTATGCACGTCAACGCCGTGGAGTGACACGGCCTCCTGCCGCCGGGTGCCAGCTGACAGACTGATACTTTTCTGATGTTTTTTCCACCCTGCTTATGAGATTCATCTCATTATCGTTCTCCATGTGGGAAGCCTATGAATATTCAAGCTTATCAATATTCAAAAAATAAAACTAACAGCCAAGCTCATTATTTCTCTGTTGAGAAACTACTTTATTAAGGCAAACCTCATCTAAAATGTACGACTTTTACTTTTTATTAAAAAAAAAAAAAAAGAGGTCATAATTTCTCAATCTCTGCAACCTACTTTTTCATGTATTGACTCCTCGTACTGTTTTCTGTAGCCCTCTGAGTCTTGAATTAACATATTCTGCAAGGAGAGAAAAAAAAAAGCAGCATATTGAGGAAATTCATTTCCTGGTGGACTCGCTGGACAGAAGTGATAGAAATACATATTGATGCTCACCTTCTCCTCCAGAGCCGCCATTCGTTCCTTTAGGTGGAGCTGAAGCCGCTCGTTGGACTCGGTGAGCAGCCTGTCCACCGTGTCCGAGAGGCGCTTGTTGTGCTCCTCGTTCATCTTTTCTCTCTGTCGAGCCTGGAGGAATATTAAAAAAAAAAAAAAAATTAGAAAATTAACTGATTTATTCCACAGTCATACATCTATTAACCGAGCTGTGTAGTCGTGGGATGAGATTTGTTAGGGTCACGCTGTGTTAAAAAGTGAAGCGGGCAAACCACATTCAATGAATCATTATTCATTGTTTTTAAAAAAAAAAGTATTTTAACTTAGATGTCTTCTCAGTGTTAAACTGGAGTATTTTTTTTTTCTATTTTGAAATTTGACCTGTTGTGTATCCAAGCAGTAGTTGGTTTTTTTTTGTTTTTTTTTTAAATGTATTTTAAATAATGCAAGAGTCTACAAATATCTACAAGAGTCTACAAAGGATATTTGTCTCTTGAATTTTGGGGCATATGCCATGCTTTTAATTATATCTATAAAGTCGACTTCTTTTCCAACCTGTAAGTCTTTTTTGAAATAGAAAAGCAACAATGACTTAATCAGCTGTAAAAAATTAAAATGAAATTACCTTTAAAAGGTGTGCATGACTTTTAATTAAAATATCCAAGTAACAGCCTGACATGTGCTCTTTATTTTGTTGAGTTATGCAACATTCCAGCAATGTTCAAACCCAGAGAAATCAATGTTGTTATTCAAGTTAATTGCTTGTTTATATCTCTGTGGCGCCATAACGCCTTTAGCCACCGAGCTAATGCGCACAATAATGTACAACTTTCAGGATCATTCATTTATTTTCAGTATTACCGTTTTAACCACAGACAGCAGCACTGGGTTACCCCGTGATTCAAGTTATCTAGCTAGCAAGCTAGTCATGGACTCATCTAATAGTAAGCTAGCATGGCGCCTGTGCTAAAATTACGGATATTACATAAGAACAAAACAACATGACACGATTAAACCTGACTAGACGAGAATAAACCTTAATCACATTACTTTGTTCTTAAACTTTTGTCTAAGTTAGTTCACGTTGATGGTGTTTTGTTTTTGTTGAACAATCAAGACAGCAACTCCCAGGATTCCGAGCTGTTTCACGATGTCATCCAACTGCGCCGTTTGCTTTTGTTTCGACTGAAAGTGGCCTCGCAGCAGAATTAAGTTACTGTGCCATTTCTGAGCTCTTCACAAACAATCGTATCGGTGGAGCGTTTGAAATAGTAACTGGGTCAGCTGTTATTGGTGATGCAATCGGGGAGGGGCCGAATCGGGCACAGCCGCATCACGCCGTCATGCTCATGCCGGAGTGGCCGTCTGGGTAACATCGCCTGGCGCCGCCGCCGCCGCCGTGACTCACCCGTAGCAGCTCCTGGTTCTTCTCCTCCAGCTGGCATTCCAAGTGCCTCATTCGCTCCTCGATGCTTCCATGACGCTCTTCCGCCTACACATGGACCACAGCATAGACAGGACAGAGGACGAGGCAACGGTGATCGGCGTGTCTGGCGGCCCGCGGCGCAACAAAGAGAAGCGATGGCAAACGACACAAGCTAAAGCCTCTACCCCAAACGTGAAGATGGGAAAAAAAAAAAAAAATCTATTGTTTTTTTGAAGCGGAACGGGACACAAGAGCTGGTTGAAACAGAGGGTGACAAGGGAGAAGATGGAGAGCGAGGCCACCAAAAGACAGAATGGAAGGAGGAGGAGAGCCGCTCCAGCACTGCCAAGTTACGAGCTCCAGCCAGAAGTGCCATGCAGCTGTCCCATGGAGGTAGAACAGCCAGAGCAGGATCCCAGTAAACACACTCCACACAACAGTAAGAAGGTAAATGAATGACATCTGCTCTCTACAGGAGTTGCCAGTAGCTGTGATGCCCTGTGAGACTACCTTCCTAAGAATGGAGTTCATGTCTTGGAGTTTAGCTTCCATAACAAAGTGATAATCATCGGGGGAGGAAGAGGAGCTGGAGTCAGACTACGTGGCCGAGGAAGAGGAGAGGGACATGTTGAAACATCATGACATGACACCACGTGCACACTTACACATAGAAAAATACTAGAGACGAGCGCATCCGTGGGAACGCGTCGACGGCGCGTAACGGGGCTAACCTTGGTGAGGGCCGCTATCCTCTGGGCCAGTTCGGCCTCCACCTCCGGCAGCGTCTCGGCCTTCCTCATGGTCTGCTGGAGCTTCTGCTCCGCGAGCTCCAGCCTCTCCTGTAGCTGCCTGTTCTTCTCCTCCATCTGCGAGAAAACACAGGTTAGTCACGGGTATGCCCGGCGCATTCTCCGGGAAACCTCCGCCGAAGTTCTCTCTGCTGCTGTTACTGTAGCGGCGGTGTTAGAAGTCACTCCCAACGGAAGTCAGCATTGCCTGAAGATGTTCCAACACCAAAAGCCTCAGCAGCCCGATTTCATTCGACACTTTCATCATGTACTTTTTGGAACAATGGGAGCTGGGACTTGACTAACTCTATGGTAGAGATACACTACTATAGTCTGAGCTGCCCCAACACCAGCTTCATGTGCTCCATTATGTCCTCAAGCAGTGATTCAATGGTTTCAACCACTGACTGCAGATAATTCCAAATTTAATGCAAAAGGTAAAAAAAGGTATTCATGAACTACCCAATTTTTTCTTATTATCTCAAAGATAGGTTTAATGCGTCACTCATATTCTGTCTTTGGCCTTCCCACGCTCATTCATTCCTTCAAGAACGCCTGTATGGCGCATCAAGATGGGAAAATTCTAAATTTTTCGTTGGGTCAACAATTGGCCATTCAGGACTTCCTCCACTGACTTCAAACAGGGGTAGCTCCTCGTTGAGGGCTTCCACGCAGCCGCAGCATCGGCCCACTCTTCTACTATTTGAAAAGAAATACAAGGACAAGACCTTGAAAAAGCCCAGAATCTGAGATAAATGATGAAACACTTTTTTTGCGTCGCCTTGATAGATGTTACGGACATCGTGGGAATTTATCCATCTTTGTTCCGACCTTCTTAGCTGCCTCGGTGATGCGCACAGCTAATTGGCAGAGAGGATTTGGTTGCTAAAGACAATTGAAAAAATAGATTTTGTACTGCCGGAACCGAGCAAAAAAAGTGTTAGAAGTCTCTTCTTTTTCGACTGAATGCCGACTTTCTCTGCAGATTTCCTGATTTTTTTTTTCCTTCATAGAGCACAATGACACAAAAGGCTCTCGTGTTAAGTGAATCTTTATGCCTGTGCATGAGGTTCCTCTTCCTCTCTTGTGAGCGGAGAATCATCGCATGGTAGAAAATAGAATCGCTGATATCCGTCTTCAGTAGGAGGAGGACTGGCGACCGAAGGCTCTGGCGGGGTGCCGCAACCCTCCTTCAAAATAGCACCACAACAGAGTCGGAATAGCTGCGGCGCTGCACTTGCCAAGAGCGGCGAAGGCAACTTTTACTCAGCAGATATGGCTGCTTGTCCTCGTGATGCCACTCGCGCGCGGCACTCGCATTCATAAAAGACTGGAAATCAAACCCCGGAATCAGAGAGCCAGAACTTTTCTCCCCGTCTTTCTCAGGGTTTCTGGGAAAGTTCAGTGTTTTCGGGGGGATGTCTTGGCAGCCTTTGCCATCGGCGACAGATGCTCTGCTCCCTGGAGCGCCGGGCCCTGGCAGCTCATTATGCAATAATTGGACTGGAGTAGGCCCAGGGCTCGGCTGTGTTCTGTGCGTTAGCGATATTCTCTGTCTGTACTCGCGTCACCTTCCCATCGGTGTTTGAGACAACACCGCGCGACTGTTCGCCGTGTCCTCCCCTCCTCCGCCACCCTGCTCATAATTTCCTCTCATCCCTTCATTACTCTCTCCACCGTCGGCCAAGCCAGCTCCCAGTGAACAAACTCATCTGCAAACATGAGCAGCCAAGAACCCGCCGGTTCAGCTGCTGGCACAACAAGTGAATTCATTACGCAGCCGGAGAGGAAGCCTGTTTGCATGCGGTTCTGCAGGAGGTAGAACCCAAATTACTTTTTGGTCTTTCTTGAACAGAGCGACGTCACCTGTAAATCGAGCACTGCGCTGAAGCCGTCAATCTTCAATAGAAGCAGTTTGAGCAGCCACATCAAAAATTAAGAGTTGAGACGAGATTTCTAAATCATCGTAGCCACAGACAGATTTTTAACTTTACGGTGTGCCGATGCAATATTCAGTGTCTAGAGAATGAGGGCACCATCCGCATTCAGAGTGGCTTCCTTTGCGTTCGGAATGATATTCTGTCTGCACACCAACCCGGTTACAAAAAGAAAGCTCTATTTACTGTGTGTTCCTGAACACAACTTTATAGAGAGCCACCGCCAGCAGCCAGAAAAAAAAACAAGTGGCCACATGTAAACCGGGACCAGCCGAAAATACTGATCTTGTAACGATGCATTGGAGCAAACGTCTAGCCTGCTGCCTCGTTGAAGTACTCAAAAAACAAACAATCCAGTGAAAACAACAAAATGAACCGAATACACTGTGATTCCAAGTCCACACATGTGAAACTTTGAACATTTTGATCATTTGAGTTCATTTAAATCCTTTTTAGGTTCGGACGGTTTGTCGCGCATAAAACAAGCCGCTTCGCCTCGCTCTCCGTGGAACTGCGATGGCATCTCGCAATACTTCCAGAATCAACCAATCAGTGGTGGCAGATGAATCCAGAGCGAAAGCAATTAGTTGTTGTTAGCGCCGTCTCAGCAACCTATCATTAATGCATGAATTTTTCATCTTTTCATTTTTTGCGCAATCCTGCTGACATAAGGGCTCTCGGAGAAGGCAGACATCTGCCAAAAATGTGTTTTTTTTAATTTTATTTTTTCATTCAGTTCGTTCAATGCACCACAAAACATAACCTTGGAGGAGGTCATAACTATGTTTTGATACAAAAGTATATAACAATCCCAGGGGTCGTTTTTCTGCGTCGCGTACGTTTACTTTTAATATCTTGCAACCGAGCGTTTCCAGTGTGATATTAGTGCTTTTACTTCAATAAAAGGTACTTCCTCCCTTATGACCTTGATACGCTGCTTTTGGCTCGTTGCAAAGAAGCTAAAGATGAAATGCTGGCGTTAACCGGGGACGCTCCGAGAGAGCAACCGCTTGTCTGACCTACTTTCTTGCTTGTGTGTACAGCATCATGGCGTCCTTGCGCACCCATGAGCTCCTCTTGGTCGGACCGTTTGTGAATGATACTCATTCCGTCTTTCCAGAGCTCAGCTGGCGCTTCGGCCGGGGCTCATGAAAACGTCACTCAGTCGTTCCACGGCCTGGCAATTTGTCTCACTGGCTGCGATGAATCACAAAGAATCATCAAAAGGAGAACAAATCTGAGCAACCATACGGCATTGGGTCGATTGTGAGGACGACTTTGGGCCATCTGCTCAATGTAAACTTTTAAAGGAAAAATAGAAGAAGAAAAAGATAAAGCATCAAAATTCCTTCTCCAGTCATAATTTCCTCTGACGTTATCTGACACAATGTCAAGAGGTTTCTCTCGTTGCCAAACCTCTGTGGAACAGCTGTGAAGGGCTCCGTTAACTGAGGGGAACCATCTATCCAACCAGCTGCAGGCACAGTTCTCCCCTCCATCCAATGACTTTGTCAACAAATAATGCCCGGAATTTCAGTCGGGAACGGATCCTATCGCAGCAGCCACCTGGACCTTTCAGAACTCCGCTTGGCGAGCACTCCGGAGCGTTCCCAGGCTGGAGTTTGCGGAAAAGCACGTCGCAGACCCGGGGAACACCTCGGGCGGCACTGACCTGTCGGAGGAAGGCCTCCTTGTTGGCCAGCTCGTTCTCCAGCTTGTCGTTGATGTCGTGCACCGACGTGGACTCTCGCTGGGCGCTCAGGTAACGCTTCTCCAGGGTGACGATACGTTCCTCCATGTCCTCTTTCTGACACATGGCCTGCGCGGACAAAAAAAAAAAAATGTTACGAGAACCGTAGGAAAATAACAATTAACACTTAGGAACTGAAACGTTTTAGCTGCTTTGGTCCGAGTGTTTAATGTGTGCAAAAACATCCTCATAGCAGAACACTTAGAACAAGACAAATGCGTGTTACTAGAACTGAACCGTTAACAATAATGACATCTGTTTGTAATTAGTAGCAGTAGTAATAATAATTTTATTTGTGGGCGTCTTTCGTGACGCTCAAGGTCACCTAACATAAGAATAAGAACACTGAAAATTGAACAATATACTAAAGATAAAAGTACAATAAAAACATGTTAAAGTGGTAATGAGACTGATTAATAAATAAAACAGATTAATAACTGTTGTTGCAAGAGGCTGGACCCGACTTTATCTTTTTTAATTCTCTAAAAAAATTTTATCAAGACAATATTTCGGTGCACATTTTTTCTTTTTAAAGTTAAGTTTTCAGATTTTTGCGGGTATGTATGCAAACGGCCACTGCAGGCAGAGCGCACCTCAGCAAACTCCATAAATGAGGGCGCCTGCCAGCGGAGAGACCCACATCTTTCGACCACCAGAAAATGCATGTAATTCCAAACAAACATGGCAAACAATAAAGCCTCCTCCTGCGGCGCCGCGGTCGCGAAATACGGTTCGCCCCCCTCGTCGCGGTGACGTTATCGCCGAAGCTCTGCCAGTTAATTTCCTGCACGCAAGCACGTGTGGTTTCGACATTGAAATGGCAGAAGTGCGGCGCTCAGAGGAGGCGGCAGTGGCGGCGGCACGCTGTCACAACAGCACATGGATTGTTCGATAAGAACGTGTCCTCCAGTCCACAATCTCTGGCAGCTTCGCTGCAATCAATAGTCATTGCAGCTAAAGGCCAGAGATGGGACCAGCTTATATTCATATCCAGCCCACTTCACTGGCTTCCACCCCACACACATACATTGAATGAACATATGATTGGATGCTTCATAGCCAATTTATGACTCAAACGTTCTTTTTTTTTCTTTTTTTTTTCCCAGGCTTTTAACTGGCTGGCTGGATTGGGAGCCGCCGGTGGCAGATGCAGAGGCAGCTGCTTGGTTTAGCTTGAGGCGTTGTGATGTTAAGTGTGTATCCTCGAGGAGTCTCTATGGTGTATTTATAGGATTCCCGTGCTTGTGTGTGATTGCTTCGGGACACGCTAATAAAGTTTTTTTTTTTTTTTTAATTTCTCACTGAACAAAGCCATGTGCATTGAATAGATTGCGCATGTATGAGTGAGAGCTTATGCAAATAGATGCGTTTTTTTTGTGGGCTACTGCTCGCCGTCTTTGATGTGTCTCACGCAACTGTTATTCCCCTTGCAAATACAGCATGTGAGTGCGTGTGTGCTTTATTTCTACCTGCAATGTGTGTTAGTGTGTGTGTGTGCGTGTGTGTGTCTGTGTGTGTTGTAACCTCTTTGATGTCCCTCTGGTACTTGTTGTTCATCTCCTCGGACTTGATGAGGTCCTTGCGGGCGGTCTCCAGCTCCTGCTCCACCTCGGAGACCCGGGAGGAGAGGGAGGACATGCGCTCCTTCATCTGGGCCAGCTCGTAGTTCTGCTTCTCCAGCAGGTCCTGGAGCTCCACCACCTGGCTCGCCTCGTGGGCCGACTCCAGGGAGCCATTGGACAGACGCTGAGGGGGAAGAGAGGAGTAAACAGGGGGACGGCGGCAGTGGCGGCGGCAGCGGCGTCAGCGCGAGTATGACGGCTGATCAGACTCCAGAACGAGTGAGTCGCTTCCCAAATTGGGGAATTATGAACTAGTTGTACTGCGGATGTGAATATTGTCGTGTCCTGCGTGACCACACGGGCCGGCCGCCGTTTTCATGAAAGATTTTCAAAGCAAAAGCGCATAAATCACTCATATCACTCTGACATCTTGAAAATTTGCCAGCTACATCCATTTTAAATCCAGGATGAGAAGGATTTTCCACATTCTAGACTCCTACAAAAATATATATATATATATATATATATGATAATCCCTCTTAATCATCACTCAAGACCCACTAGAGGTGTGGTGGTGCCTGAGTCTGCAGAGAGTTTATTTTATTTCCTATTTTTGCTGAGTTCATGGGCGTCAAACTTTGGGAGGTGGGAAATAGGCTCGGCTTCCTGTCATTTTTATTTGCCATATTAACAGCTTAGTCGGTAATATTGTCGTTTCCTGAATGAGGGTAAAACGAATATCATGCTTAAGCGAGAGACCTGAAATCGACAATTCCCGCTCATTCCACCTTTGACCTTCAAGAGGACTCCAGGTTAAAGCAGTTGCAGGGAGGAAAATAAATTACCGTGACAGATTTAAAAAAAACAAAAAAAACAACAACCCAAAACAAATTCCCATCATGTTCTGGTTTCCACCGCTGCCGCGACTGATGCAACAGCATTTCTCATTTCTAGCGTTAAGCGCATTAATGAACTCAAGGTCAGGCGCTCCAGGCTCTCTTTGATTCAGGATGGGGACCCTGAGAACCCGCTGCAGGAATTGCATTGACACAAGTACCGGTAACGTGATTAGCTCCTCGCTCTTGCGTACGAGCTAGATTAATGAGGAGGTCTGCAACTTTATTATCACTCCTGGGCAACATGTTGGCTCTCGACAGCTTTAAATGCCACCGTCTGTTCTTTAGGGTTCAAATGAAATTACTGTAAAGCAGGTGGAAGTGGAGATCTCTTTATTCTCTACCCGTCCCCCCGTCTTTCTGCCGTATCGGGCCCAGCTGCCCATCCTCAACCATCCATCTGCCAGGACAAAGCTAATTGGGCCTCTCGGCCGGCTGCCTGTGATCAATGAGTCACGCGAGCCGGGGAGAGGACCGGGGCTACATCACACCGCTGATTTTAATACCGGCGCCCCGGCACTGGGCCGCTCTCGCGCAGCCAGAGGACCAATTTCCAAAATGCATCTCCACTTTATTGTAAAAGGCCTAAGCTGTCCCACAGATGATTCATTATGCAACCGCGGCTCCGGTTCTGTGCTCATTTCACGATCCCAAAACTTTATGGATGCGTTTTTTTTTTTCTTCTCCCCCCCCAGACGGAGTTTTAAATAGGCCATCTTTCATCCGGCGAGTTGATACAAAGTTCGTCCACGCAAACATTTAGATGTCCAGCACAACCAAGAAAACAGAATAAAAAAGACATTTTCTGCGGGCGAGTGCGGTTTTATTTAAGTTCTGAGGGGGGAGAAAAAAAAAAAAAACCCCAGCGTGAAAAATGTAACATGAGATTTACTCAACAAACGATTCGATGATGAACGTTGTTTGAGTCGTGAAACGCGTTCACTTGCATTCTGGTCATGCGTTTTGGGTTTTTTTTTTTTTGAACAGCGCGGAGGATTATGAGCCCCCTGGCTGACAGATTAATACAAAACACCAACACAGTCAGATCTGTTTGAAGATTTGCGAGTAAACAAGGACGGCGAAACAGGAAGGGCGAACTTCGCTGCATCGAGGTTCCTTGGGGAAAAAAAAAAAAAAAATCGAGGAATCCGCAGCCGGTCGCTGTCGTCAGGCTCAGCCGCCATTCAGTATTTTTCCATGTGTTTTCAATGAAACTGATCAAATGTGACGTTTTTTTTTTCCGAAAACGTTTGTGATATTTTGCCTGCAATTACTGTGCCCCCGAATCCAGCCGCAGAGCGGCGTTGCACTTTAGCATTTACAATCAGATGACAAGAGGTGTTTTATCTACAATACACTAAACTGTTATGACTGTGTTAAACTACTCTGAGTGCACTCACGTTGCCTCTAGAGGTACATAAAGTTATCTGAATTGAACATAACTGAATATTGCAAAGGCTGCTTTGAGAAAGGGGGCAGGATGTGTCTTACATCGTATCTCATCATGTGTTACCTCATTCCTGATCGTTTTTTTGATACCCAGACAAAACAAAATGTGGCAATGTTGTTATTGCTAGCATTCTTATAGTCTTCCCTCTGCTCAATAACATGCTTACATGTAGTCCGAATTGAGGGGAACCTGGCAAAAATTGCAGGTCCTTTGGTGGCACGTTCCGGCCCCGGAAGTGAGTTAATAGACTCGGATGTTAAAATGCTGAACATTACATAAGAAACAAACATGTTTACAGACTAGTACAAAATACAGTTAGCTCATTTGGCGTTCTTAACGACCTCAGAGGATGCAAATTGTGGTGCAACTCAGCCATTTCAGCTGTATGAAGCATGGGTGTGACAGATGGATGCTGTCCAATTGTTGATGTGTTAACAGGCGTCTGTGCGGGATTTTTTTTAATTTTTTTTTTTTATGAGAGTCGATGAAGCGTTAACTTTCTAGTACCTCAATACAAAGGCGCCACCTTCCGATCACTGCTGCGCACAGGCTGGCTCCAAAATATGTAATAAGACACGAGGTGACGCGTCCGGAATTGGAATTTTCGTTTTGGCTTCAGTTCATACGGCACGGGGAGGCGGAGCAGATTCATCCAGATGCGTATGTACTCACACACCGAGCAGCCATGACATTAAAGCCACTGCATGTTTGCCACAGAATACGCTGCAACACCCCTGCAATAAATTCTCCCTTGAGGAGGAGTGTTTATGTTGAATTTCTATTGATACTGTTTGAGAGGTGTTGACATATGTTAGCGAGCTGTAATTTGCGATGTTTGTTGAACTGTACCGGGTGATACCGAGAGATGTCCCTAATATTTTGGTCGTCCCACTCACACGCACCTCATGGGGGACACCTCTTAGTACAGTTCCAACACCGTGGCTGACTGGCGCACACATATACTGCAGATATACACAAAGTCCTGGGGGCTCCCAGTGCAGCGTCGCATGTTTACTGAGCGAACTTAGACATGGTGAAGCAACAGGCCTCATGTGTCGGGGCTGCTTGTGAGGCAGATCCACAGGTTGGAGCGCTCCGCGGGTCACTCCCCCCCCCAATGCCGCCCACCTCCCCGCCACCTTGCTGATCTCTTTCTACCCGTCACATCAGAGACAACATGGGGCACACATGCATGCCTCTCTCGCATCAAGCGGAGGCCACTGTGCCCCCCCCCCCTTTGGAAGGGCTGCAGATCAGGGGCGTCATCCCTCCTTGATGCGGCAGCCGCGTGAAGGCGCGCGTCAGTCTCTCTGGCTGCAGCAAGTAACTCTCACTGCGACGCGTGCAGTCACCTTGAGAGTGACTACACACGAGGGATGTCTTTCATAAGCATGCACATAAACAAGAACTGTATTATCAGTGGATGTACAGAGGGGCACCTCCTCATTAGCACCCCCACCTTACCCCTCCTTCCTCCTCCAGTATCTCCACTGATCCACCCGGGGCTCCTCTGTATGATGCTGCTGTCTGCATTTAAAGAGGTTTTCAGGTCTTTGGTGTGTGTGTGTGTGTGTGTGTCTTGGTTGTGTAAAGAGACATGAAGCAGCGCCGGTCTCTGATCTGTGTGATCTGGGACATGTGGATCTAGTTACACACACATCACTGTCTTTAAATTAATAATCAGAGGGTGAAAATTTGTATTCAGCTATGCAGGTGCATGTCTGCTCCTGCATAATGGGGAGGTGGGGGGGGGTGAAAGGGTTGGTGGGGGGAGAGGTAGAGGAGGAGGGGCGAGGAGCTGGGGTCACAGCGGGAGCTTTCGCCTGACTGCGGGTCACCTTCAGATCCGCCCGTGCAGCTAAATGCATGATGAAAGCCTTTTTAATAAGAGCGGAGGAGTTACACTGACGACTGCATCGGCGAGGCGCTTGTGTGGGTTTTTTTTGCGAGATACCAGCGGAGCAAAAGGTAGGAACAATTATTGCCCCTGCTGTAATTTTAGTACGCCAGGATGATATATGATAGCCCCTAAGCCTCCGAGCCCATTAAACAGATTCTTTTTACAGCGCTAGTTAGAATATTCGGTGCCTGGTGAGTTACCCGAGACAGATTCTGATATTTTCTGGACTCATTAAAAAATCATGAAACATCCTTCACCGGCGGTGTTCCTCCGAGAGTCTGAAGCGGGATTTAAAGCATCACGTTTAAGTCAGAGGGAAAAAAAAAAGGGGTCGCATGCTTGTGGAGGGAGGATCACCGGGTCCACTTGTGCAACCGCCAGGATGTTTAACCCCAGCAGAGTTGCTGCCAATTGCTCAGACGCCTCCACCGACCAGCCAAGATTGAGTTTCCAACCAATTCTGTCCATCACATTTATATATACCAAAAAAAAAAAATCGCCATTAGAGTGACCTTGTCCTTTGACCTGCCGATTCAGCTCATGCTTGGACATTTCTGCCATATCTGAAACTCGCTCCAGGCATTCCTGAGACGGACCTAATGTCACAATGACCTTGACCTTTGATCCCTGACGACCGTGATTTCATCATTTCATCTTTGAGCCCCGAGTTTAATTTGAGCCAAATCCAAACACGCCAATGAAGCGGGTCACAAACAAGCTGAGCTTTTGGATACAAAATGTTGTTTCATTGTGGCCATTTGAATGAAATTTCTGCCATGATCTATTGATTGGTTTATAAAAGGCATGGTTTTATTTTTCATATTGGGTCTAGTTCTATTTTTTGGGGAATTTTGTTGTTATATTTTAGTGCATTCTTCCTTGTAACTTTATATTTATACTGGCATGAGGCAACTGTGGCCACACAATTTCCTTCGGGATTAATAAAGCCTTTCTGATTCCGATACCCAAATATGATGCCTGCAGCATGAGCTGTCCCTGGAGCCGCCTGATCAGAATCAACGGCTTTCAAAAGTTCGCTGTCTTGGCACCAAAATAAAGCTGAAATAGCTTTTGTTCCACGTGTTACGCTTTACTATGCATGCGGAGGGTCACACAACAAAATCCGGAGTGCCGTGATGTGACGGGTTTATTTACACCAAACAATTTGCTTAAAGAGTGAAAAGAAGGTTCTAATTGGGCGTTTTTGAATCACTTATTTTCGATGATCCTTCATCAAATATTGCCACTGTCACGGCAACAGCACACCCGGGTTGATGTGCACTCGCTGGCCAGTCTATGAGGTACAACTGCTTAACCGCTTGTCAATGCAAATATGGAATCAGCCAATCACATGGGAGCAATTCAATGCATTAAGTTATGTAGACATGGTCAAGACGATCGGCTGAAGTTCAAACCGAGCATCAGAATGGAGAAGAAAGGTGGTTTAAGTGACTCTGGATGTGGCATGGTTGTCGGTGCCAGACGGCCACGTTGTACCTAATAAAGTGACCATTGTATATTCTCAGTTCAGCAGATGATGTCGACTGTTTTTCCATTTCCATTTCATCACGGTGGGACTCACCTTGCTATGGACCTTCTGCTGAGCTTCACCGCCCTCCAGTATGTCTTCCCCTCCATCTCCGGATGCCACTTTCCTCTGGATGTGAGCATTCTGCTCCCGTAAGGCCACAATCTGCGGGGGGACGCAAGAATGCACACGGAAATACACGGAATTAATGTTCCGAGGTTTCGACGGCGTTTATTTGCTTCAGCGTCGCCTGGGAACGTCCGCCAAGCTCGATTTTAACAAGCTAAACAGCCCCCGTCACGTCTCCCCCTTACGTAACGCTGGTAGATGTCAGCGAAGCCCACTCCGCAGGAATTTTAAGCACACTGGCTTTAACTGAGATGGAGTGGAAGCATGCGAGCTCTGACACAATCACTATAATCATCGCGTTCTACGGACCCCGCGTCTTGTTACGACAGCTTCAGCGGCCGTCCGAAAGTCGTAATCCTGTCAGACGGGTGACCGGCAACAACAATAATTAGACTCCTTCCTCGACTGACACCGTGTGATTACCACTTTCCAAGTGACGGCGGAGGCAAGAGTAGACGGCGCACTTGGCCCGCGACTCGTCTCTCATTAGCAACTCGCGGGGCCACGTGAGACTCCACGGTGCAACTTTCCAAAACTTTCCAGGAGCCGGGGGAGCGGCGGGGAGGAAGGATGGTAATTTGCGGCGCAGGAACGACATAAAAAAAATGACACTGATGGCGTCTTCATGTGGAAGATCCCCCGCGCGAAAAAGGCAAATACGCCAGTGCAGCTGTGGGTTTTCAGCGTAATAGATGTGCTGCATAGATGCTGCGTGTGTGTGTGTGTGTGTGTGTGTGTGTGTGTGTGTGTGTAGGAGGATGGAAAACACTGCCGGGCCACCAGCTAATAGCTTTATAGTTGTAACTGAAAACACTTGTCATAACTCATGTGTGGTCCCCCCGTTTGTCCTCGAGTAAATGAGTTTGTTATTTAGTATCTGTACTTTGCTCGATTACTCTTGTGCGCGCTCGGCGCATTTGTCCGTTTGAAATGGGAGAACCGCGCTTTCCACTTCATTATGATCGCCTCAAACCTTGTGCGTTTTAAAAGTCCTGTTCCTTCACCGAAATCAGCCTCCAAGTTCTAACTTGTTCAAAAAAAAAAATGTAGCGTTATATAAGAACAAAAACAATGATGTAAGTTGTTATTCCCGTCTGACAACAGCTCGGCGGACTCGGGGCCAAAGTAAGAATTTTATTGATGTCTGATTAGCAAGCAACTTGTCAGTTACCATTAGATTTTTTTTTTCCTCTAAAATACATTGGCGAGGTCAAACTTTGCCTCAAGCAATTTCTGTGGTGAGAACTTCATGTTTTCGCTGAAGTCCGTCGGTAATCAGGAAACTATGCTTTTGCTGGAGTTCAGATGTTCAGCAGTTTCTCCAAACGGCTGAAAAACGGCAACAGAAACACATCATTACCATTAGAAGGAAAACTGGGCAGCACATGGTTATGGTAAGATTTGAGTCACCCAGCTGACTGCTGATAAGAAACATAATCAAGAAAAATGAGGAGGTAAGCTGCCGTTTTAGCCACTTCATCGAAATCACGTTATCGGAGATTAAAGTGACAGTATATCGAAATCAAACATTGGGAAAATCACAGTTTGTGCACAGCTACAGCATGAAACTACAATCGTACCATCTTTAATTGTGCATTATGTTCAAGGTTGTGTATGTGAATGTGTGTGCTGCATGAACGATAATGGGGGGTTGTTTCATTTTTCTCGTTTTTTTTCTTCTTTCTTTTTATGTAACGCACTTTGGGTT
Source organism: Dactylopterus volitans (assembly GCA_901007715.1). Classification (NCBI taxonomy): domain Eukaryota; kingdom Metazoa; phylum Chordata; class Actinopteri; order Syngnathiformes; family Dactylopteridae; genus Dactylopterus; species Dactylopterus volitans. Next base: position 17,768 of record CAAKHG010021485.1, read on the forward strand.
GCATTTCTGTATGGAAGGTGCTATATAAGTAAATTAATCTTGTGACTGCATGTGTTGTGCGCTTTAGCCTGTCTGGCTAAATTTAAAAAAAAAAAGAAAAAAAAAAGTTACATAACACTGAAATTGAGCAGTCCAAACCCAACTAATATATATATATATTTTTACGATTATATATATATATATATATATATATATATATATATATATATATATATATATATATATATATATATATATATATATATATATATATATATATATATATAT
>CAAKHG010021485.1:27074-44988 GCA_901007715.1 Dactylopterus volitans
GGACGATTGAGTGAACTGACCTTTGTGCTCGCAATAGGGTTTCGACTGCGTTCCTCAGCGGGAGCTCAATTTGACCGAGAGCATCTGCTAAACAGGTCGATGCAAAATTAACAGAATCGAGGAGACTGAGGGCGAAAAGATGAGAAACGCGCTGCCATCAGTCTCATTCTCTCTTAGAAGTCAAAAAGCGAGCAAATGTACTCAGGTCAGCTAAGAACAGGAGAAGTTCACGGGATCTCAATGCAAAACATACCTTTGGGACATGGTGGAACAGTTAATTCACATCATTGATGTCAATATGGACCTAAATCTTCAAGGGATGTTTCCAGAACCTCTGTGACACAAAGAACTAAGGCAGTTCTGAAGGCCAAAGCGGGACCAACCCGGCACTAGTAAGGTGTACCTAATACTGTGATCAGTGAGTGTATTTTTTTTTTTTATACTTAATCCAAAAGAACCAGCACGGAAAACCGGTAAAATATCATTTTGAAAACCTGAACCGCAACACAATAATGTTACATGACTGTTGTTCACACTGCTGCATCTCTGCCGGACCTTTAAATAGAACCAGAGCAGCCGAAAGAATCCCAAAGCTGCTGCTGCAGTGGCGGCGGCGGCGGCGGCGGCTATGCGAGACTGTGGAGACGGTCGGCGTCGAGCCCAAACAGCCTCGTGCTGCGCGAGGATGGTTGTTGTCGCAAAACTCAGCGGCGGATAGCGCAGCTAATTATAGATAAGGAGAAGATTGCTGGATCATTTGGTCACAGAGAAAAGTACTTCAATGCAAACACACAAACACACACACACACACACACTTTTTCACCCTCCCACTTCTGAAATCCATCACACTGGGCTCCGCTATTCGGCAACCGCAACGCCTCGTCTCCTCCACCAGACCAGCAGCTTTGTTCCGTCCGCTGATAAATTCCCCCCTAAAGGAGTTTTAGATCCATCTGAGCTCCTATCAGCCACCAATTAGGGCCTCATCACCCTGCTCAGCTCCTCCCGAACCGCAAAAGCAGTCTTCCGGCGGAACACACTTTGCGCATGAACACACCTTTCACACACATGCTCTCTGCGCTTCCTGGCGAGGATATTCAGGGAAACAACCGTCAGAGGATGAGGAGGCCAGGGGGGGAGGAAGATGAGAGGCCGCCTGTCACAGCGGACGACTTCAAACCGCCCGTCGCCGTCATCTCAATCCAAACGAAGCCCGAGCAGACGAGTCTTTGGGCGGCGGGTCACGTCACGCAGCCGCAGAGACGCCACCGTCTGCGGCGCGGCGGCGATGATGGGAGGAGTCACGTCACGTTCTAATTTCGAAGCGACGCAATAAGCAGCGCGCTCCGTTTCCACCGAGCATCAAAGGTGCGACGGGGAAATGTGTGTTTTGAGCGACGCAGACCGAAACATCAATTTCCATTTTCAATTCAGGAGCAGGTTTAAGGGAAAAGAGATGAGAAACCACGATGGAATGATTTGAAGACGCCATCAAAGCGGAGACGAGTTTGGGTGTAAAGAAAAAAAAAAACGCAAAACCCTTTTTATCATACGGATGTTTCATCCACACAGAACCGCAGTTTTGGGAGCCGGAATATGCTGATTTTCTATTTCTCTAGTAGCAGAGTGATCGAATCTCAGAACGCCGGCCTTGCATTTCCGTGTTTTACAACCCAAAGACAAACTACGACGCCATAGCCCCGCCTCTACGTTAGCCCGCATGCGCTAATCCCGCCAACAGCAGCAACAATGGCGGATTACTGCGCTGCGTTCTTGCTACAGAGGCTGCCGAGTGCGTTACGGCCTTCATATCCGCACAAACACGTACACAAACACAAACAAGTTTTTTTCTTGTGTTTGTTTGCATCGCAGGAGTTTTATCCGCATGCTCGCCATCGTCCTCTCCGTTTCTGATGTATTCCTTTGGCAGCATCGCGGCGCAACTTACATGCGCACGTATTACGGAAAACTTTTATTTTTTTTTTTTTATACCAAGACCAAGAAATAGATTGTTTTTGTCTCCGCGGGAACAAGGCCTGAATTGATTGCCTGTTTGACAGAAAGTTCACCCTCAATCGTTTTTTTTCCACTGATTTCTTGAGGCGAAGTTTGCTTGTTCCGCTTAGAAATTCCAGTATTTTCTACTTTTCGGAAATAAAACATTGGCGGCTTTGTCCAAATTGAGCCATGCCAAAACTATCCAAACTAAATATTAACTATTTTCTGTCATTTCTGTCATTTTTTTTTCCTTTCCCGATTCACCAAATTGAAAAAAAAAAGAAAAAGAAAAAAAAAAAACAGGAAACAGGGGCAATTATCATCAATCGCGGACAAATGACTGTGGCTCCCTCAATACGATAATTGTCATTGCAGAGAATTAAAGCTGCTGTCAGCCAAACCCAACCAGCGATCCCTCTGCCTGAGCACACATTGTAATTCAGACTCTGTACACCATCTGCCCTTCAGGAGACAAGGACAATAACTCAGTGTTTGAGACAAACTCCAGGGAGCGTGGCAATATTGTGTCTCATTGCTTTAGCGGCGAAACAAATCCTCGTAGACCTTATAGAGCGGCAAATCCTCCTCACAAAGACACCGTACACCATGGAAGTCCCCTAATTACTCCTAAGTCTCTCTCTGCCTTTCCAGCTTTGAGAAAACAAGTGAATTTACTTACTTGATGAAAGTTTGGACTGCTTTTTTTTGTTTTGTTTGTCTAATAGCAAACATGGCGGCTACGTGAGAGTAAGATGGCGACAGCTCGATGTTCCCTCAAAGGACGCCCGCATGCTTTTCTCAGTCCTTTAACAGGCAAAACCTCCAGGAATTTGGAGAATCGAGAGGCTTTGGGATCGTGCAACGGCTTCACACCCAATTAATTAAGTGGATCGATGTATGAATACGGAGGCCCAGAAGTGCCATAATGGCTCTTAATATCTGGCCAGTTATCCCTTCTCTGTAACTGAATTGTAGCATCTGTGTTCTCATGTTGACTTAATTACCTCATAATGAATTAACTCATTTTGTGGTGATTACGTCCTATTATGAAACACGCAGTCGAAATCAATCCACGCGGCTGTGCGATACGCGAGATCTTTCCGAAGCTTAAGTAGCAAGAAGGGCAGATTCAGCATGACTGTAATTGCATTAGTGATTATTCAGCAGTGGATTTGGACCGCTGAACTTAAAAAGTTTCATGTAATGTCTTGTCCACTTTATTTACATTATTTCATTCTAAAAAATACAGTCACACACCGACAACTAAACGGGCGAAAAGGGAGGTGAACCGATTGTGGTCTGCAAGTTCTGTAAGGCAACCTGGACGGAAATGGAAAAGGGGGGGGCGGGGGAATCCGGCGCGCCAGCAAAACTCCTCAACGAGACTTCCGGTGTCTGCATTTCCAACACCGATGAAAAACACTGATTGTTTTCCAGGCTTTTGCGCCATCTGCAAAGGTTAAACTGTCAGGACAAATTTGGTGTGTATAGGAGCCTGCATTCAACAGCCGGATTGTTAGGAATAAGAGCCCAGCTGTTTCCACGGCAACACAGTGTTGCGTGACAACAAAGTCATCTCGATTGAGGGGCTGATCTGTAATGCGTTACCGCAAGCGGGGGACGGACGGGAGCTTAAATATACAGTTTGTAAGAAGATAAGCGCGATGTGATTAGTATTTTTATTTGGACCAGATAAAAGTGGAATGATTCCTCATAAAAGATGTGCATGGAGGTTACTACGCTAACATTAGAACACACGCTTCCCCATCAGGATTTTTTTTTTTTTACTGGAATAATCTGAAAACGATGTTCTTTTTACAGCTCATATACGCCAACCAGCCATAACATTAAAACCACTGCATTTTTATGGTGGCAAGTAATTCAACGACCCTGCAATAAATTCTGCCCTCAGGAGGATAATTCCATCGAATCTTTACTGAATGTGTTTGACGTATTTTTATGTCTGTTGCTGCGGCTGTAATTTGTTGACGCTGTTGAACTGCACTGGGTTCCACTGAAAGGTGTCCCTAATATTTCGGTCATCCCACTCATATGACGACTGAAGCTAATCACGAGTTCTCTTCTCAAGAGGCAGCCATTTTTCTGCAGACTGCACCTCTTGCTTTCACCGCGCAGGTCTCCCGCTCGCGTCGCAGCGCTGCCGGTGCTCCACCTTCCTCGGGATCTGAGCACGACGTTCCAGAGCAACCCTTCCCTTCAGAACCCAGTTATAGTAAAGGCTGCGACTGCGAGGGGGGCGAGGAGATGCCGTTGAGGCTGCCTCCTCCTCAAGGCCACACTGTCAAGCTCTTGACAGATTGCGGGCTCCGCTCAAACAACATCTGGTGGCTTCCAGAACAGTCATTGCCCCGAGTATTGTTCCCCTGCACGGGAAAACCCACTGCAAACTGACGGGAACAAGTGAAAACCGGATTCCCCGCATCAGCGCTACAGTGACGCTGGCATTTGTGGCGCTACATGACGTCCTCACACTAAACCCTGCATGCCGACGCTCGCTCTACTCGACCCCGCCGTGTTCTGTCATCTGGTCACGTCCGGGCAGGGGATGTTTTAGGAAGGCAGTGCTGCTCGGAGGACTGTCAGAACCTGGAAAATGAGCCGTTTTAATTCTACGAACAGTGTGCAGGCGTAAAAAATGGCGCCGCTCGAGTGGAAGCGTCAACTTGACTATTTGCAAATGAATACAAATAACATACTACAGACAAGCACCCGGGGGAGATTGTAGCCGACAATGCCATTTGCACCGGGGGATATAGGAGAAGTTTGCCAGAAATGCTGCAAATAGACGCCCCATAAAATAAGACATACAAATGGCCTAAAGCAAGTAGTTAACTACAAGAAGCTAAGCTAGCGTGCATTTCATAGAATAGTTAACCATCCCGCAAAACACTTTTATATTTGCTGTCTTCCTGAGAGTTTAAATACTCCGTGTAAAGTGATGATTAGTTTAGTTTAGCGTAAAGGCTATATCAAGGGGCAAAACATGCCGGCCAGCCTTGCAACAATCTGCCCTCCGGCTCCTTTACAGCTAACAAATAAACATGTGTGGTGACTATAGAGACTATTCTCGCCAAATACAGCCACAGTCTGCTATCATCAACTTTCAAAGATGTGTTTGTTCCCGATTTCCGAGCGTGTTTTACATTCCCTGCCGTGACTTGTTGTTATTGTAGCCATGCGTATGCATCTTACGCTCCTGCATATCCGACTGTGCCGGTTTGCATTTCCATTACTGCATACCTGCGCGCTGCCGCCGTCATCCCTAACATGTATCCAGCCACCAATAACAAAATGACGGAGTTGTAACATAAACCGTGACCGGTGTTTATTTATAACCCGGCCTCACTGAATTATTCACGGCATTGAAAAAGCAGCAAATGGAGTTTTGTTTCCATTCAGCGATGTTTATTTTGAAGTATCTCTGATGGAACACACAAACCGGTGAATTTCTTATTCCCAGGAAACGCCGCCACCGAGGCGCCGTGCTCATAAATAACCCGGAAAATGGGATGGTGGGGCGTCAAGATGGAGGGAGGCGAGCGGCCGAAGGCGGCGGAAATACGATTCAGCGGGCAGAGGGAGGGGGAGGAGCAAAGAGTCCTGGCTTGTAAATAATAAGGTGAAGACGCACGCGGCCGCCATGCGTGCCAGAGCGTCTTTAACGCATGAGTTAAGTGGACTTTCACCTCTGCGGCGGTTTTTACAAGTCAAGCAGAGGAGGAAGGTGAAGTGCAGGCACACACACATGCTCGGAAGCGCGCACACACACACACACACACACACACACTGCGGGAAACCTGAGGCCATACGAAACCTCCCTCAGGGGGACGTTAGGAGAGTAATGCTGACGCTCCGGGATGCTCTCAAGTGCCGCGCAGCTGCGAGCAGCAGCTGAGTTTCCCCAACAATACGGGGCTGCGGTTTACGATAATTAGGAGGTTTTGATTGCGGCGCGCGTGCTGCTAAAACGAGAGGAAATGATTGCCCGCGGAGTGGAAAACAACGGCAAATATGGCGGGTGAGCTCGTTAACATTCTGGTCAAAGAGCCGGGGCCTGTTTGATGGAGTGCTCCTGCTTTACAGAGTCCGTTTAAACGGCGGGTTTGTAAAATCCAGCTCGGATGAGGGTCTCTCTGGCGCGATAGTACCCACAACCTGCTGGACCACTGTAGCCCCCCCCCCCTCAAACCCCATCTCTTCCCCACGTCTCATTACCTGGGCAAACTGCCTAGCACTGCAGTATGTCAGATGGAATGTGTGTGTGTGTGTGTGTGTGTGTGTGAGCACTAAGCATGGAATCTGCCTGGAAGGTGAACTCTAAATGGAAAGGTGGACAAGGCTTCCTTCCCGAGTGGGCAGGCTGTCAACCGAAGTAACGGCAGCGGCTGCAATATTTCAAATAAATAAATGAGTAGAAATAGAGGTTACATTATGAAACATTACCCACTTTCCAGCGGGAAATTTTGTCCCGTACGGTAAAACTTCGAATGTAAAAGTCAGCCGCTGTTTCATCCGCTCATCCCTCTTCAATCAAGCAGAGAAACGTGCCATATTGCTGCATGCGGCCTTGCAGTTTCTCTTTTAAAAAAGGTCCAGTGCATCAGGATACAATATTGCCATGCAAACGCTGCGGCTCAGTCCTGCAGCGATCGCTGCAAGGGAGCTGGAAGCAAAAGCGGCCTGAAATTTGGCAAAAAATTAAATAAAAAAATAAATAAATTGATAAACAAGTCAAGAAGACAGGATTCTGGAAGCCAATTCCAACGCTCCAATTTCAAAAAGCGGCAAAAAGCTTTCGCATTACAAAGAGAGCTTCTTGTAAATGGATCGTGACTGCAATTTGGTGTACTAAAAATAGAAGATATATTTAAAAAAAAAAAAGAAGATCATGAGCTAAATTCCTCGTGTCATTTTCCCGGTTTCATCCTAGTTTCAGGGAGCTGCACTCTGGGTATTTCACATCTGATTGAACAGCGTTATATTGACATTGCGGGACCAGAGATGGTGAATAAATGATGAGATGAGCCTCCTGTTAACAGTTCAAACACAGCTTTTCTCATTGTTAACACGAGTTTAATCGCACCGGAGCGACTAATAGAAGGCAGCACTATGCATTAGGTTTATGATTGGAGAGGTGCTTTCTAACCGAGGCAATACGCCATCGCAATTTGACAAAAACCGCAAAGTGGGATCGATTCTTTTTTTTTATTTTATAAATTATCATAGCATTTGGTTGATATAAAATCACGTTAACAAGACCTAAATTGTCATTAAGTCCAGTTCAGCTCAGCAATAAAGAGGAAGCTGCATCTGGACACTTGACTTTCCAGTGGAATTTCATGTCACATTACAGATTTTAGCTCCATAGTGCAAAGAGAAGCAGATTTTATATACTGATTCCCTTGGGAAGGCGCCCGACATGTCATATCAGAGCCGGATTCTTGGCACCCCCGAGTCTTGCTGATAAAGGGGGGGGGGCGGTGACTCGAGATGCGACAGGAAGGCGTCGCGGCTCAGCCGGCAGACTCATATCCAGAGCTTTAAATATTCAGGAGGGCGATCCATGCTGAGCGAGCATCTCCTCTTCGGCAGTGGTGACGCTGCCTCTCCAAGAACGGCGCGTCGCCTTTCATATGGTTTTGAAAAAAAAAAAAAAAATACCGCAACACCCAGCAAATCCCATGAAGCTGGAGCTTGATGTCGACATTCCGGAACCTGTGCGAGAACCTTAAAGGCATGAATATTCCAGTATTTGCGGGCCCACTCATCCTTTTACCTCGCGAAGGGAAACCGGCAGGTTGTGAAGCCATCAGAGGGCAAACGGGAGAACTTCTGAACCTAAAGGATCTATATGAGCAACTGTAAAGGCATCAAGAGATTGTGTTTTTTCCCGGCTTCTGTCGAAAGAAACTTGCAACATTTTTTGTGCGTCAATTCATGCACGTCCTCTACGAAAATATGCATTAAACATCTTCCCAGAGTTGGATCGTCCATACAAAAAAAAAAATAAATGACTCACTCACAATTAACCATTAACACAAATGAGCCGTCGCCGAGTTCTCGCGCTTCATTGACTCGATTCAGCTCGATTGCCCGCCATTATTTTTCGGACGCCCCAGACAATAGACAAATCCGAGTGGTCGCCCGGCGCGGCAACGCGGTGATGTCATACCAGGAAATCGCCCGGACAGCTCGCTGCGCCGATGGGTTTTAATGGGGACAACAGGCGGGCGTGTAGGGAAAGAGAAATAAAAAAAATAAGCGGAGCAAAAGGTCAGCGGGAGTGTTGGTGTGGATGTATGAGGGGGGGAGCGCGATGGCGTTGAGGGTGGGAGGGCTGTGATTTACAATAACCTTTAGCCGGCAAGGTAAAAAGGGGGACGTCTCTATGCGGCACAGGCCCCTTGAGGTCAAGTCATAAATCCCCGACTGGAAATTACAGCCTGGCAATTTACTGCCCCTCCAGCACCTAATAACTAATTTTGATCCCTCTGAACTCCCCCTATGAGGATCCGCCACTCTTTTTATGGCCGCCCCGACGTCGGCCAAAGTCCCCGCAACCTCCAACCTCCGTAATCCAAGAGAATTGAAGCCGTGTCGGATTAAGAACATGGAGATTTGGCTGCTCTCAGGTACACGCGAGTCCCGCCGCAAATACTTGGAGGGAATAGAAATGGTAAAAAAATAAAAAATAAATAAAATAAAATCAGTCACCGTCGACTGGCTGAACCTGTTTGCCAGATGTTTAAAAAAAAATTAAGTTGATCTAATGTTCAGCCTCCTTCAATCATCATATCTGAGACCAACAACCGCGTGTGCGATCGTGCATCCTGATCATTTAACAGACGCACATCTTTTTAATAGGAGGCAACATGTGACACCGTCTCTTTTCCCTCATCTCTAACGCTGTCCAGCGCGCCGAGGTTTGTCTTGAGGCCTTATTCCACTCGTTGCCGGGCGAAGGTTGTAAGGTTTCAGTTTTTAATATCAAATACGGACAAACATCTCATTCCCCGCGGAGATCGGCGCGCAGCTCGCTGACCGGCTCGGCCTCCCCTCGCCTTGCTGCGCCCTGCGTCGGCCATGAAAACGAGGCACATGCGCAGTGAGGTGAGGGCGGGGCAACGTACTCGCGCGGTGAGCCTTCGGTCACGTGGAGCAAAAGTGCGTCTTCCATGAACTCCACGTATAAAAATGGTTCATTTTCGTTTGCTGATCTAGCGATCAGTAAAACTTCAATTTAACCCTGAATGCCTTTATTATTAGACTAATTTGGCGGGTCAACTGATTTCTGCGCATCAAAAATGTGATCAAAGACATATGGCGTGCGCGTGAATGGACGCTTTGACTGTTTAAGTCTGCTGATAAACCGCCAACATTATGGATGTCACGCACAGCGGAAAGCGGAGGTCGGCTGACATCATCGTTATCTGCACTTACTCAAGGGAGCCTTCTTGTTGACGATTTAGTGGCCGGCCGCCTCATGATCGCTACATGATGGGTTTTATGATGAAAACTAATCAATTAAGTCTTATGCAAACTGGAGATAAACAAGGTTGCGGAAATGAGGGTCGAAATCGTGGACGCAAACGGTTCCAGACACGTGAGTCAAAGCGCGACACCACAACAGATAGAAGACGAGCAATCGGTTGCCACCTCTGGAGCTTCATCCTGGGCAACCAACACCAAACGCCCTCAGCACAACGAAGGGGCTCCTCTTAAATATTAGCAATGTGTAATATTAGTGTGTGTGTGTTTGTGTGTGAGTGAGAGAAAGAGGGAGAGAGACAGAGAGAGAGTAAAAGGTCAAAGTAAATAAGGACGGGCCTCACACCAGGATGGCTTATTTGGCTTTTGTTGGGAAATGAGTGACATTGTGAGAGGCAGCTTTATACATATATACTCCATTGTACTTCGGCGGTACAGACTTGACGGCATGATGACACCGTGCCTATGCTGAAAAGAGATAAGGAGGGCGTTGGAGTGTCCGTCAAGAACGCCTCCTGCAATGTTCCATCTTTTCCATTTTCTCGATCCCCATAATTTGGCCCATCGACGCCTCGTATCGCTGAGAAACACCCAAACAGGCCCGGCCAGAAATGTCAGCGCATCCGTCATCAATTAGCCGTGGAGAGCAGAGAGCGGCAACGGGAGACAAATAGGCCATGCATGTATTATCTTTCTAATTTATTTATTTTTTGGCCAGTTGATGCATCATGACCTTCATTTACCTCCTGGAGCAGCAGGAGATGCCTTCAAGGACCCGACAAATGTCCTTAAACTCTGGTGAACCTGCGAAGCGGTAATTTTCCTGCGGTTGATTATCATTTTTGCTCGCCTTCACCTTCACAGGTGCATTTCTTCGAGGCCAGTGGGATGTCACATTTTCCATATTCCCGTATTTTGGCCATCCCATTCAGATGCGTAACACCGCTGCGCTTCATCATGGCAGAGATGTGTCATATTGCATTACATTTCACAGGTGCACCGAATACAGCGGCTGGTGTATCGTCATGATCTGTTAGTCTACTTGGAAATTGGGCATATGAGTTGTACCGCTTATGGACTGGGATTAGATTAGGGTACATTTTTTCCATTTCAGAAACATCAACAAAATAACCCCTCAACCCCAAAAGCTATTGCACACCACCTCAGTTAAGTCGCTCCCTGGTAGAACCCCTGCTTATGGTTACAGTCAATACCTGCTTTGTCTCCGTTATCACGGTTCTGGCTAATCGGCAAAATGCTGTGATTGCTTTCGCGGTTTACATATAGACGTGTTTAACAGCTTGTCAACGCAAATGTGTCATCGGCCAATCACATTGCAGCAAGGCAATGCATTTTAGGCATGTGGACATGGTCAAGGTCGTCTGCATGAAGTTCAAACCGAGCATCAGAATGGAGAAGCAAGGTGGTTTAGTTGACTTTGAACGTGGCATGGATGCTGGCATCAAGATTTCAGCAACGGCTGATTTTTTTTTTTTTGATGCACAGTTATCTCCGGGGTTGACGGAGGATGGTTACAAAAAAAGAGGAGATATCCAGTGATGGTCGGTTCTTGGGGAGAAAATGCTTCATTTCAACCGGGGTTTGCAGAAGAACATGAATCCACAACACATAGAACCTTGATGTAGATGGACCACAGCAGCAGAAGACCTGTTATCAGGTGACCTTAGCGGCTTACTAAAGTGGCAGGTTAGCGTGTATTAACACCAAACCAGAAACCCACAGACTATTTTGGCATTCTGGCTTCACAAATGGCTCGAACAGTTACTAACTCTTGACCCCTTGTTCTTCGACATGCGACCAGAATGTTTATGCGCGGGCTTCTGGTGCAGCGAGAAGTTAGATTGCGAGTGACGGTCCAACCATATGGCAAAGAACCAAGCGCTTGGCGAGCGTAGGAGGCCGGACAAAGCAGACATGAAAGCCAGGGAACATGAGCAAATCAAAGTCCGGTGGCCAGATAAGCGTGGCGTGGTTTTAGTCACGCTGGTGACCAACCCGAGCGGCCGCGCGGCTGCAAGCCGAGACGCCACGTTCGGAAAATTCATCACACAAGTGCTGGGATTTGCAAAGATTACAGGCGGGAGAAGGAGCGCTCTGGAGCGTTGATGATTCAGTGCCTGCCCATGCGGATCATGCATCATGCATCAACCGGCAACAGGCATGGTAAACAAAACAGCCTCGGCGCATCAAAGCCGGCCTGATGTTCTAATATGCAAAAAGATCAGGGAAAACCGAAGCTTCATCGGGACAAATCTGGACAAAGGAATCGGCAGAGCGCTTTCAAGGGGAATGCGGGAAGATCACTCGGTACACACACCGCAAATACAAATACAGAGAGACATAAAATCCTCAGGTAGAACTGTAAAACCCTGAGCTGTAATGAGCTGCAGTCATAGTTAAACTTTGATGCGAGACGACATTAAGGCTAAATGGCTTGTAAATATCTAAATGGCACAAATTAATCTCGGCAGTTTAGAGCGGCAGAGCGCTCGGGGAGGAGATTATGACATCTACTGATGCAGATACTCTTGTTTTGATTCCATTTTTTATGGGCATCCATTTGTGGAATCTGCGCAGTGTCAACACTCCAGACACAATTCCGGCGTGATAATGACATTCAGCGGCTTCACTTTCCCAAAAAAACCCCGAATGTCTCCTCCTCATTTCATTTACTTTCCGAAACAACAAGCCAGCACATTCATAGTAATCCTCCCAGCCAGGCCCAGTGCGACGTGCTTTACATAAGTGCCTTTTTGCTCACAATGACCCCTGCACATAGTTCCATGTGAAATAAAGGCATTATACTTTTACACAAACCTCGCGCCTTTTGATTAATACATCTTTTAGCCATGCATGTAGTGCTCAACAAGACTGGATCGGCAAAACGCACCTAAAATATCCAATGAGAAACGCTGTAAATGTACTATGTAAAGCTACCTGATGTGCCAGATAGTTTGTTAGACCCATTGGGGAGGTTGTCCTTGAGAACTGCTTGAGAAAGGTCGGCCACTGCATATCGTCGGCCGTCAAGAGTGAATCTCCAAACAGTCCGGAGAAGAATGAAAACACTTTTGTTTTTTGTTTTTTTGCATTGGTCAAAACCTCCAGTGCCTTTGCTCTTATTTTAGTGATGAATTCAGCTTCGCTGATGATACAACAGCAGCTACCTTTTGCCATCTAAAAGCGTTTTTCTCGTCGCCGTCATAACTGAACGCTTAGTGGTCTGAAACATCAAGCAAGAGGCCAGCTACCTTGGAATCTAAAAGCACCTGTTGTGCTTCTGTTTTGATTCGTTTGAGAGCTCCACGTTGATGAATGCCCGACAAACCAGACAGACAAATGTTACGGCACTTTAGGTCCAACCGCGGTACCCGCCTCAGATGAAGCAGATACTTTGAAATGCAAAATCTTTAGCCACCAGTCGCCCCGGTATCATGACCATCTTTTCAAACATCACAGCGTAATCTACTGTACTGAAACAATCGACCGTTTTTGAGGTGTGCTCATCAAAGAAATAATAAAGTAAAGTCATTTTCTAGTAACCTAGATACCCGACTGGTGACTGGTGCCTTTAAGGTCATCGAGGAAACCATCTTTAAGCTTTTGTGTCCTTCCTTTTCTTCTCAAGTCGTCTGAGCATCTATGCGGCGGCAGAGGCAGCGTTATCGCTCTCCTGCAGCCCCCGGCCCCTCCACAGTCTTGTGGACACTTGGCTCAGTGGCAGATCACAGGGTTCCCAACATGAATTATATGAATGCAAATGAAAGTCATCGTTGTGAACGCGACGCGAGATGGTATCCCGGCTGCCCCGCGAGGGCACAGCAGCTGAGGACGAGGATGCTCAGGCCTGCCAAGTCGCACGCCGTCTTGTGGCTTTTAAAGGTCAAAATGATGTGTGCGACAAGATTTTGCGGCGGCCACTCTTTGGGAAACAATAATAACTGGATTTCCTAAAAAAAAACAAAAAAAAAAAACCCTCGGTTGTTTACCCACTAAGAAAAAGAGGAGACATGCTGAAACGCATGCACACCCCGACGCCAGTATTTCCTCCCCCCTTTTTCCTCTCTTTGTCTCTGCAGGTAAAAGTCAAATGGCCTCTGGCGCTGTTCAAAGTGAATTAGCGTCGAAAAGGCCTGGTGCTGTGAATCTCTGGCATTTTATAAAAGGTCTGCAGCACGGAGGAGACCACCTGAGAGTCAGCCCGCATTCAGGAAAACAGCATTCAGAGTGTGCACGCCGATCAAAACAACTCTGCATCCATGAATGAAGAATTGCTCAGCTCATTTAAAAAAAAGTTCACAAAACCGCGAGTTTCGGAAACAATGCGGCGCCGTGTTTGCAAAACCGGGTCGGGAAACCTGTAATCAGAAGCCGGTTCCTCGCAATATGGCGCGGCGGCGGCAACAGCAGCGGCGGGCAAAGAGCGTCCAGTCAGCCATGAATCACATTACCACAGCAGAAAGGGATGATGGGATGCTGGCAGGCAGGTTCTGAGATAAGGAAACGCGGTCGGAGCCGCGGGGCCGGGAACACAAACAACTCACAGGTGATGAGCATGCAGTCCCAGCCCGCTATTGGCTGACGGCGTGCATCCAGTTTCGTGCGATGATTTTCAACCGATTTTCCTTGTCACAGCGATAAAAAAGGGGCCGCGATTGGTTCCTGCAGACGGGGATGATAGAGGCTTGTTTTTTTTTTCTTTTTTCTTTCTATGTTTACAATTTGAAATGGGAAGAGATGAATGGGGGAAGCCACACATTCGGTGCGCAGTGAGCAGATGATGTGCTGGAGTGAGCACCCCTGGGACCAGAAAACCCACTTTAGTGGCCAGATGTTCTGTTGCCTGGGCTTTGGCCCCCGCGTCCTATTACAAGCAGCAGCCATCACACCGCGGCGTGAGGCTCACACCCCTGGAGGACGCCGAGTCCCTCTGGCTTGAAAGTAGCCAGGCACAAACCGCCAAATCACTCTGCAAACAAGAGGCGCTTTCCGCAGGGCACAGAAAAAAACAAAGGAAAAAAAGAAAAGAAAAGAAAGGGCAGTATCTTGCTACGTTGCATGAGTCGGCTCGGGTATTTAAAAGCTTCTTCGATAGCCCACGCTACACTTCTTCGCTGAGTCTTGCGACAATCAAAACGTTTTTGCGTCATTCTATTTGCATTCGGAGAACACACGAAACAAGAAAACCATGCAAGTAGTCTTAAGAGCTACGTTTAACTCTTAAATCTTCCCTTGAACGGAGCAAGTTAATGATGGTTGAGACAACCCCACCCCTGACCATGTAAATATAGTCAACAGAGCTGCTAACCCACATCTGCAGCCTGTGAAATCATCTGCATCAGCCGGCATCGGAGCATTTTCAAGGGTGCTTCGCCGACTTTGCACTGGGTCTCTACTTCGCAACCAAAACGGCTGCCCAACGTCTGAGCCAATAAGCCCGGCGATGAGCAAAAACCAAGTGCCCCCAAACCACGCAGCCCTTATAGATGCAAATGTAGCCCATTTTTGACACTCGAAGCACATCGAGGAACACAAACATCCTCTCATCCTCTCAGACTATCAACGCAAACCCCAATAAAGGTCCTCTAAATCCGCCCCCGGCTATTGCCAGGGACGACAAACGCACGAGCCGTAGCTCTGTCCAGGGCTGGATTGGTGCAGAAGGGGGGGGATTATCTCACACAGCAGACGGCCCCCCCCCTCCCTCTATCATCACCTGCCCCGCATGCCTGCAGACAACTCTCAGTTTCGGTTTGCATCACTGAGGATTTTCCAGAGCTGCAGCCCCGCAAGTTCAGAGAGGAAACCCGCACACCAGCGCAAAAAGATTCACTTTGTGTATTTCCAGGCCGGCAAATGCGCCTCTGTCTCTTTGTCAGCTGCGCCGCGGGGCTTTTATTTACCGGCACGCGTCAAAGTGGCAACACATCACAGGGTTAAACAGGTGAAGGAGGCACCCCTGCAGGACGCTTACGCGCCAGCACAGGTGACGCACAAGGCTTATACGCCGCAACAATCCGGTACGCGTTGTGATGTGAGACTGGAAGGCACTGCACTACGCAACCTCCCCGGATACAGGCAAGCGCCGAAGCCTCCCCAGCGGCATCTTAATGTGATGACGGGGTCACGTCAAGGGTAAAAGCAGGAGCGATCTGCGGCAGGGCGCACCGTCGAGGGAAGAGTATGACGGTGGGAAAAAAACAACAACAAAAAAAAACAAACACTCGAAACCTGTCTCAATAATGCATGATGGATGCTGCATATTAATGCTTGATATAAAGGGGCCGGCATATATATCCCCCCCAACGCCCCGTCAGAGAAAGCTGCCTCGCGAATGGAAACCAGGTTTGGATAATTCCAAGTGGCGTCCGTGGCAAATTCATCAGCAGCGACTTTAATATATTTTTATATATATATATGTGCTTCAAAACTTCCAAGACTCTCATTGTGCCGCAGGACGATTGAAAAACTCTCCAGTCAGTCGATCTGCATGATTTTCTAAGACGCGCGCGCCCTCTTTACTCCTTAACCGAGCCTCAAAGGATTCATGAGGCGATCGTACGCGGCAATCGGCGGGAAAACCGACCCGTTTTCCGCGTTGTCATAATTAGGGGCCGAACGCTGAGGGCTGAAACCGGCCAATCCTGGCGGGTTTGCCGGTTCCGTCCTCCGCGCCGCTCGACTCCTCGCCTTCCCCGCCGGCTCTCGCGCCTGCCAGATCAAGATGCACTATGTGGAACGGGCCCTGGCGGGATGAAGCGTTGCCAGATATATGTCTAAAAATCTCCAGGGCTACTGAGGTTGTCAGATAGGTGTCAGAAATCTCCAGGGTTAGGGGGCTGCCAACTCCGCCTCGAAACCTCCGGCGCTACTGGGTTGCCAGCTCTGTCTCAAGCTGCTGGATTTGACAGGTATGCACCAAAGGCCCTTGCGCGCTGATGGGTTGCCAGATACATTCCGCAGTCGTCGGAACACGAGCTCTGACGCACGCCGCACATCGAGAGCTCCTGCAGCGCAAGCGGGGTTGGTCCTCGCCTCATGGATGACACAATGTTTGATGGGGGTGAGGGGATTCCAAAGAAGCAGCGAATTATTATTAAACTACGTGTAGGGTAGGCATTCTTTAATTAATACCATAGAGATTATAGGTAGCATTAAATTCAAGACTATTCAATTAAAGTCCTTAATTAACGAACATAAACATAATCACAGCTGTGGATCGTTGCGGTAGGATTATGCCTATGGATTGTTCTCACATGTAGACGACGTTTGATTGATTGATTGATTCATTTTGCAAAGGGATGAGTTTTAAGGCAGAAAGTGGAGGGAATTTTCAATAGTGAATGCAGAGACACAAATGGATGCAAACTGGTTCGACGCTGTGTGACGGACGCGCGCCAGTTTGGGGATTTTATAGACAATGAATCAGATGTGGAGGCAACGCCCACTGCTTGCTGCGGATGTGACCTGAGCTCCATTCAGAAAACAAGCCGGCAGACTTCATACTAGACAAAAAAAAAAAAAGAAGAAGTCATCTCAGTGCTGTCATTACTCCAACAGCTTGATCCGTTTATTACGATAAAAATCACAGCAGGGAAAATTGGTAAATGGGCTAGCATGTATATGGCGCTTTTCTACCTTAACAGCACCATCATGGCCTCCTTCACCCATTCACACACACATTCGTACACTGATAGCGGAGCTGCCAACCTGCTCAACAGGAACAATTAGGGGTTCAGCATCTTTGCTAAAGGGCACTTCAACACAGTCCCTGCAACCGATTGCTCTACCAACTGAGCCAAGCCGCTCAGATGGAAGATGGATGTTTGTGTCTCTGAGAATGTCGTCACATTTTACTTCCTATGACAGACAGAGTGAGTCAATGTGGACAAAATGCCACCGGCCGCAGCTTCAAATCGGGCCTTCATTTATTTATTTATTTTTTAAATGGAGACGCAACTCTTCACAAAGCTGGCAATCAGCGGTTGGAGAGGATATTCTGAGATGCAAATTGTACTTCATATTGTGAGCGATCTCACTTACGACTCAACGATGTGCCCATGGAGAGAAGAAGAAGAAGAAAAAAAAAAAAAAGAGCTTCACGCATCCCCTGTAATCAATTCGTCTTTTTCTTATTTGCATGAAGGGCGTTTTACACAAGCCGCTTCGCAGAAATAGATGGTGTAATAGTCGGCGTAATTGAAAGCAAATAGAAAACTGCGGCGAGAGTGTAAACAAGGCGTCAAGGCTACATGTTCCCATAAGTCTCTCAAGTGTGTAGGTTTATTTACTTTACAGCGCAAATTGTTCTTTAACAACACCGAACCCCCCCCCCCCCCCCCCCCCCCCCCACCCCCCAAAAAAAAAAAACCAAACCCACAAAACA
>CAAKHG010021487.1:0-25970 GCA_901007715.1 Dactylopterus volitans
TCTAATGCTAATGGCACTAGCACGACCGCAGACAATGCTCACTGGTTCTCTAACTGTGCAGAGACAAATGAACACTGACACTTTTTATAGTGTAAAGTGTGTGTGTGTGTGTGTGTGTGTGTGTGTGTGTGTGTGTGTGTGTGTGTGTGTGTGTGTGTGTGTGTGTGTGTAAAAAGCAGTGCTCCTCCTGAGGCGCTGCCTGCTGTTCAAGCCCATACCTGGAGGCTGACCTCATTTGTTTCAGCTCTGCAGCGCTGGACACACGGAAGTCACATGACTGATCCCTCTTAAGTCCATATGGAGCCAAAGCTCCAGCCTGCTATAGTCTCAGTGGACATATTCTTGCACATTATTTCTATGTCCAGTGTTTTTACATAATTGGAATTTTGTGTGTTATTTTCATATTTTGAACGTTTGCATTCATTTTACTAGCTTTCTTGGTGTGTTTATCTTCGCAGGGACTTTAGATGGAATACCCACATTTGGAATAAAACCTATTTTCTCCATTAGATTAATGTTTTTTGGTACATGGTCCAAGAGTAAAAAAAAACCCAACAACAACTGTGAAACCAATTCTCACAGATGCCATTTTTTAGATTCATGCCAGGAAATCCTATTTAATGTAATGTTTTGCTCTTGCTTCTTGAAATCCAACTATTTCTGCCTGCAACCACTTGTCACATGCTCCATACTGAAGTGACAAGTGAACCAATTGATTTGGAGGCTTAAAGAGGTAAAAACATTTGGAATTCTGCAAGAAAGAAGTTTGGGCAAAAGTTAGACAACAATGAATATACAGCATAGTATTTGCTTATTTGCTTTCTTGTGCTGTTAAGAATCTTATGACCCTTATGATAAAATTATTTCGGTGGATCTATCAGGTTGAAATGCAGTTTTATGACCAGATTAGATTTCTCGGATTTGGGAATAAAGAGATTGAAAAATAAATATATGTGCCCATTACAACCTTGCTAAAACAGTGAACCCAATGGTGATACTGTACTCTTGGATGACTAGAGGGCTTATACACAATAAAGTAGCCATTTATTACTTGTGCTTTAATATGATGATGTGCTCCTGCTGGGCTCCTGACATGAGCGGCAGGGACTTACACCTAATGGTAAATTATGTCCTGTACTTCCCTACTCAAAGCGCTCGACAATATTGCACATACATGGATCCCATTCTGTTCATAAGGAACAATTATAGATTTCAAGGCCTCTTTAGCTTTGCCAACAGTCCATAGAAATAAGTCAGAGAAGTCAGAAAAAATTGTAGATCTGGACACAGGACACATTATGTAGCATGTAATAAATAATATTACAAATATATAAAAATGGGTGGCACAGTGTTGCGGTGGTTAGCACTGTTGCCTCATAGCAAGAAGGTCGCGGGTTTGATTCCCGGCCTGGGATCCTTCTATGTGGCGTTTGCATGCTCTCCCTGTGTCTGCGTTGCTTCTCTCCGGGGTACACTCTCCGGTGCACCCCGCCGTTAGCCCGTTGTCAGCTGGGATCGGCTCCAGCACGACCGCGACCCGTAACTGGAGTAAGCGGAGGACAATGATATATATATTAACAGTATCCTGTGCAAATACTTGTGCTTTTCTTGCTCGTAAAAGTCCAAACATATGTATAATCCTCAACAAGTGAGTTGTGGATTTAATGCTTTACTGCTTTAATGCTCACTTCTATCATCACCTTATGTGGCCTTTTCCCTTTTGACATGGCATTTTTTAGCTAGCTAGCAAGTCTCAGCGATTGTGATATCATTATCTAACCCACCATGGGCAAAATACAGTTTGCGGGCCAGAATCGGCCCGTGGATTATCTCTATCCAGCTTGTGACATCAATCAAAAGAGGACAAAACTGTGCAAAAAAAACATCCTTGTCCCCACTAGGTGCCCCCATTTGGTTGACGATAATAAGAAAAAATGCACATCCTACAGCAGGAGGAGTATTTCAGACTCCTCCTTTGCAGGGCAAATCTGTCTGGCACCATCAGGCACCCTGACCTCTCGCTCTGCATGCTTAAGCTGCCGGACAGGACAGAGTAAAAAAAAAAAAAAAAGGCAGCAATATGTTATGGAATCTCAAAGCTGATAATTACAATTTAATGTCCGTGTTTGTATCCATTAAATTGTCCAGTGTGTAGCCCTTCCCTTCACTTTATCTAAGAGAGGATGGCTTTCTGGTGCGCAGGGTTGAAGGAAAGTGAAGAAAATGAGAACAGGCATTGTTTTGTTAACTCTCGAATGCAGGTAAAGGTAAGATGCAGGCTTCCGGTCCTCTGGTTTCGAGTCTTGAGCTCATTCCTGCATGCTTGTCAGTGTTTGGCTGTGGAGGTGGAGCATCCTTTTATCCAATCTTACTGAGCCCTATTCACCCAATTGAAATGCAGCGTGTGATATTTCTACAGTTTTATTTAATTACACCCCTTGTTAGACCATTTGCTCACTGGGACTGTATCATATTTGGCTCATTGGGCACATGTGTGGGAAGATGGAATATTCTTTCTGCATGGGTATGCGAATTGCATTGAATTAAACCACCTACTGCAGCAAAATGCATGCACACCTATGAAATTTCCATTGACGTGAGTAGAAGGGAATGTAACAGGCAGTGCTGCGCTGCCTGCAAACGACGCACGGGATTCAATTTCACGTTTTAGTGACCTAAAAAAATATGTCTGTCCAAGATATATGCGTGTTTGCATATTATGGATCTCAAATATTTTCCGCTTGTCATTGCAGCAGGATTACACATACTTCCTCACCCATCCCCCAGTGTCTCGCGTAACCACCTCTCCCTACCTCAGCCCCAGTGTATGATGGGACAGGGAGCAATGCCCCGAGTCAGAGTGGAGGGCAAGTCATGGCGAACAGCCAGTGACTCACCCGCACGACATTATTCAAGATGAAAGTCAGACTTGCTGCTTGTCATGTTTCCACAAATAACTGGAGGAAAGGAAAGGAACGGGCAGGAAAGGAAAGGAAAGGAAAGGAAAGGAAAGGAAAGGAAAGGAAAGGGAAGGAATGGAAAAGAAAGGAAAGGATAGGAAAGGAAAGGAAAGGAAAGGAAAGGAAAGGAAAGGAAAAGAAAGTATCACGTCCTCTCCAAACAGATTCAATAAAAACTGACCTTATGATCCTTATGAAAGGGGGCTTATTGTGACAGGATTTCTGTTAAGTCAGCTGTTACCAACAATGAAAGTGCACTCTCACTTCATTGTTCAGAGATCCGAGGAATCAAGACTATTGTTTCAATCCGATTTGATTGTTGCTGGAATGTGATGAACAACCTTGAATGACTGCAGTGCAAAGAGAGACCCCAGAGAGTGTCATAACATTAATCAAATGCTGTTATTGGTCAGACCTACTGTCAGTCTTTACATGGATGCACAAGGCTGAGCACAACTACACTTTTGAACTGTTTTTGAGTGGTATTTCATATTGATATAATTACGGAAAATACATCACAACACCAGTCAGACTCTCTGTCTATGAAAGCTCTGTTTGTATGATTGTCAGTCCACCACTTTCAGCATTACATTTGTGTAAACACTGCCCACCTTTTTTTTTCTTTGCACTGTTATTTTAATCAAAAATAAAATCCAAGAACAAGCTTTCACGGGTGTAATCTGGAGCAATTATTTCCGCAGCTGTTATCATTGTTATTATGTTATTATTATACTTTGAAGTTCCATTAAAATATTCATATTGCTAGTTTTTCTTCTTTCGTTTTTCTTTGCCAGGTCCAGCCCCGGCTGAGCTGCCCTTGCGCTTAAGTCGCCAGGATTCATCACCTAGACACCATAAATGTCCATAAAAATATGCTAATAGAAATCATAACAAAAACAGTAAATAGTAATCATGATAAAAAAAATAAAAAAAAAAATCACAGTGATTTCTAGGAGCCATCATACGCTGACAACCGCTAAACAAAGAGGCACAAATAATGGATGAATGCTGCATGTCTGTATGACGAACAGCGAGGTGCTTTGACAGAACCTTCCCCAAAGCGCAGATCTGGATCAGGTCATTTCCATCATCTGTCCATTAGCTCTTCATGAGCATCTGTATACAAAAACACACTCTCTGGGCATTATACATAGGTATCACATAGGTAGCAGCCCTTCCCTCCTCTCGGCTGCAACCTTGTCATCATCCTCAGATCAGCAGACACCATCTACCTTCCTCTTCAAACTGTTTTGACACTAATTGCACTTTATCAAGATCAAACTGCCTCTCAGTGTTTTCTGAGCTCAACCCGAAATTCGCTCTGACACTTGACAGTCACTTAAAGGGGTTTCATATTTCACACATCAGACAGGTATCTAGCACAATGTGATAAAAGCCAAGATTAATATTCAAACCTGTTTTTTTTTTCCCCACCACCCCACCATCCTCAACCTCCTTTTCCCCTCTTTTCAACTTCAGAGTCCTACTTTAAACTGGCAGCTCGAGTTCACAGCAACGGTGGAAATATGCTGTCTGCTCTGTCTGACACACTCTTTATGCTGCTTCTCCCTGTGCATGGAAACTTATGAGGATCTCACCGGATTGGAGATTTAAGATGGAGGGGAAAGCGCCACAGATTTTGACAAGCAAAAAATACAAATAAATAAAATGCAACGATGATAAATGTCATCGTCATTATCAGACATCAAATTCAATCAATATCAATGAAGTATCTCATGGTGTACTTTAAAAACTGTTTCTTGATAGGCAATTAGAACATTTATATTTAAAGATTCCCCATCAAAACATCTTCAAGTAACGTATTGTAACGTATGAAAGTGGCTGACTATTTGAATAAATCTATAAATATCCATGTGGCATTTTCATTTGTGCTTTAAAGTGAGGCAAGGTTGTTGTTTTTTTTTTGCTTTTTTTGCTTTACCTCATCATTTCAATTCAATTCAATTCAATTGTAAATGTTGCAAGGTTGATGTCCACGTACAATGTAACAAATGTAGAATAATGACATCATCCACTTTAAAAATGGTTTCTTGAAAGTCTTTCTTCTGGCAAGAAAGCTCAGCCAGGACCATTTTGTCAATTTCCACTTTAAGCAGTGGAGGCGAGCATGTTTGGCGTTTGCGAAACATGGAGTGTTGTTTTCTGTGATTTGACAGATTCTCTCGAGTCGAGTGCTCAGTACTTGAAAATCTAGATGTTTATAAAAGGCTAAGGAGAGCATGCTGATTTCTTCAAAACTTTTGTTAGCTCTGCCAAGGACGCTGTTTTCATTGTCATTTGTCTATTTGTTTGTTCTTTTTTGTTTGCATGCCAGCGGGATCACATAACCAACGGACCA
Source organism: Dactylopterus volitans (assembly GCA_901007715.1). Lineage (NCBI taxonomy): Eukaryota > Metazoa > Chordata > Actinopteri > Syngnathiformes > Dactylopteridae > Dactylopterus > Dactylopterus volitans. The sequence continues at coordinate 5,320 of CAAKHG010021487.1, forward strand.
ATTTTCATAAAACTTGGAGGAGGGCTGCTGCATTGGCTGAGGAAAAACCCATTTAGTTTCATAGACAGATAAAGGAGCAGATCCATTGTGAGGTGGAGTTTGTTGTTTTTCTTTTTTCTTTTTGTTTGTGACATTTTCATTGATATCTGCTGACGAAAGTTCATATCCGGTGAAAACAAAGCCTATTTTTGTAGGGGGGACACTCTTGAATCAATCACAATTCCCGCCAGAATGTCCCTGTTGTGTTGAATTGCCGTGTGTTTCAGTGCACAGTTTCCTCCATTGAAGAGGGTTATTTTTTCTTAGCATATATAATAAAAACATTTTTCAGCCCAATTGGAAAATACAAAATTTTAACGCACCACCAAGGACTCCCACTGCCTCAGATAAACGGGCTTAATACAACATGCAAAACAGCAGCCTCGTCTTGCTTTTTCTCGAATAGAAATATGCACCTTCCAGAAAGGCACATGCAAACCAACACATCTGTCTGCGAGGTGTGAATGTTGGTTGGCATGAGGCACGTTGAGAGAGCTTGCGCCATGAAATGCGTCGGTGCGGTACGGTTGCATATCGAACCTTGAATTTTTGGCTGGACTTTTTGTTGCTTCTGCAAAGCTCGTGCATGCGCCTTTGTTTATGTTCATGCTCTCACACTTGGTCTCTCTCTCTCTCTCTCTCTGTCTCTCTCTCTCTCTCTCTCTCTCTCTCTCTCTCTATGTGTCTCTCTCTCTCGCCCGTCTGTCATAGTTTGATGAAAACACCCAACAGCTCGTCTCCACTGGCGGTCTTGACCTCATGTAAACAACCTCATAAGAGCCTGATAAGTGAGCCACAGCAAGGTCAGCCTCTCATCTGTGTGCACGGAGGACGTCTGCTGCCTGACGGCCTCCACCCACCTTGCCAGGAGCTTTGGCAACGCCTAGAACAGGGGAAGTGCATAAAGGATTAAATTATGAATGGAGAACCAGTGAGGCAGAAGGAAATGGATGTGATAATAGCATGACAGCATATTTAATTTGCAGGTAATTGCACTTTGGAGGCTTTTAAGAGAGGCTCAACTCACATCTGCATTTTCAGTGAAAAGGGTCGAATCGTGGCTGCCGTCCCCTCACAGCCTCGGAAGAAATTAAAGGCTGACTCCATTATTTTTAATTAAAGAAAAGAGATTTGATGAAGTGTTTCAGATTGTTACTTCACCACTAGACATGACGTTGTGAGGGGTGTATGTTTGCCATTTCCTGCCTTCATCTGGTGAGCCAGAAATCTGGAGCAGAACTTTTTTTTTTTTTTCTTCTTTGTTCAATTAAATTTTTATTTGCAGAAAATATACACCCATACATATGGACGTAATTTGGGCTCACAGAAAAAAAGGCATTTCTTTATTGTTGGTGTATAGAAATGTTGTTGTCAGTGTTGGCAGCCTGCCCTGTGTCTACGTCATAACATGTTACCAAATGTTATCAAGATATGTATATGCAAGCAATATTTGTGTTCTGATTTTTGACTTTTTTTTTTAACAAACAAATATGTGTCATGCAATTACAGCCAATTAAAACTGTACAGACAAGCATTTTCGATTTGTCAAAGAGGCTCGGTAGTTGCCATTCGAGTTATGGCTGTCAGGAGAAATGGTAAAGGTGGCATTCGGTGCTTCTCTGTGACTTCTTTCAGCTATGGCAGCCATCTTAAAATATATGTGGGGGTTTTTTTAGGGGCATTTAATGTTTTTGTGAGAGGTTTAATGGGACAAATGTGCCAGGAGTTGAAGGACAAAGGGATGGAGATCAACATGACCTAAAGACAATATTTGACATGGACGTTGTGGTTGAAAATCTAACCCCTCCCACCACGCCATCATTATAAATCACCATCATAATGTTTCCTTATCTTAACCAAGCAATTTATAACCTGCAGACGAGCACTGTGCGGCACCTGGCATCAGACTCATGAACACATGGGGGGCAGGTGTGCTTGCAAGGAGGCTCAAGCGCGGCACGTCTCAAGGGAGGTTTACCCAGTGCAGCTCTCTAACCCCACTCGTGATCATATCAGCCCTTTTTTTGTAAAACGGTCACAAATCGATGTCCGTCCGGACAGCTACTCTGTACCTGTCCGTCATGTCACACCACTTTCCTCAGCAGTTTACCCAGCTGTCATGTTTACATTCTACCCGATGGCATTTTTCCTAACACCTGAGATTCGTCGTGGAGAACATTGACAAGAGCAACATCTGCTGCCCCCCCCCCGCCGCGGCTTGCAGCATTGCAGCTAGCCTCGGTGAGGCCACTTTCGATACTCATCATGCCCGTGTTTGATTTTGACCGCATCGTCTGCGAGGTCGGCCGAGGCATCGGTGAGTTTGAAACAGACGCCTAGACTCGTTGGATACCTTGAAATGTCTTGTCACATAGCATTTGGCAGTTGTTCAAATCACAGCGCCCTGAAAATAGCTGTGACACAATATTCCTGTAAGACCGCACTCAGGGATGATTACTCGTGCCGCGTTAGTCACCCTGTCAACAGCAGACATTTGCAATCTCTCCTGCCTTTTGACTTCCAGGAACAAGTATGCACACTCGACATCTCACAAGCACTTCAGCATTCTTGTTTTACCATTTCATGAGGTAGTTCATGTCGATAGTGTGATTTCCAATTGGCTTACTGTATGAAGGTGCGTAACCGACTGCAGCCCTTCTCCTCTTCTTGTGCTCCTTTTATTATTCAAGTGTGAAAAAAAAAAAGAACAGCTAAAGGACCAAAATAGTTGAAACATCTGATTAACATTCTGCGTAAGCTGCTGAATTGCTAAGTGACTTTTCAGGATGAAGAGGCTTTATGGGAGATGAAATTCACCCAGTGACTGTACAGTTTTGCATGTTGTATTAGAAATTGATCAACTATCACATCAGCCATTTTGCCATGAAATTGTAGGGAAACCCAAGTGCTGCGAATCACAGGCATTGAGACTTTGTACCTAAATAGAACTGAAACAAATGTTTTTTTTTATTATTTTTTACCATTCAGCACATGCAATATTACTTATACCATGTGCATCATTACTGCTTGTAATTCATCGATATCCTCGTCTATAACATTACTCATTTTCATAGATGTATTCCATTTTGCATTTACTGTTATTCCTTTAGACATTACTGTCAACATTTTTTTAATTTTGCTTTTTTCTAATTTTCTTTTATTATACTTTAATTAAAAAGAAACTAATCTGGGGAAAGAACTAATTTCCCCACATGGGGAAATTAGTGGGATTAGGTGCCTTGCTCAAGGGCACAACAGCTGTGTTGACTCAACTCAGGTTTTGGTGGTATTGGCAAGTGACCCGGCAACCTCTTGGCACCAAGCCCACCTCTCAACCTTTAGGCCACAGCTGCCCCATATTTTATTGAGGGTTTTTGTATTCTATTTTGATGTTACTGTAATTTTCTACAGTTCTATCTTATCTTTAATGTCATTGGACATTGGACATTTTTCATTTGGTAAAACTGCTGTCATAGATTATAATATACTGATATATATTTATTAATTTATTATTAATTTAAGGCTAAATGAACTCCTGTATATCCAGTTTATCGAAAGTATATTTCCTAATGCGGGTTATAGAATGTTACAAAAAGTGAACCTTTTCCTTTTAATGAGGTCGAGTTCGTTCAGAGCACCAGGTTTCACACAAGCAGACATTTTGACTGACGTTCTTTCAGTCTGGATGTTTTCAAAGAACACTGCTTTGGATTATCACACTTCTGGAGGTTCACTTAGCACAGCACACAAGTGAATATTTGAATAGATAAATTCTTGGTTTGATTCGCTCCAAACTCAGAGGTCCACTACTAATTCTGGAGCTTTCACACACCTAATCATCTCCAGTGATAGGAGATAACTCAGTGGTTGTCACGTGACCTTCTAGTCATGTGATCACCCGTGGTGGGATGAGGTGACAAGGTCACCTTTGTCTCTCTTCTTTCATGTCTGATGTGAGTGTCCTGCTTGATCTTTCTCCAGCTGTCCACTAACTCCTGGTCACCTTTGACCTTTTTCTCTAAGCTGAAGCCGTGACTGGTGTTTGTCTGGCGTTCTGCAGACAGCCAATGTTGTCTGTTTTCAGTCGCTCATGCGCCAGTGTTCTACTCCCCCAGCTGCTGCATGCGAAGTCGAATGTGCACCACTGCATTTCCACGCAGGTTTAGCACTGATGATATTTTCAGCTGAACTCATCGGCATGATGGAACAACCGATCCACAGGCAGCGCGGCAGGAGACTGCGTTTGTCGGCACGTGTGAATCAGGGCGTTTGTGCTGGGATAAATAGGAAAAAACTGCTGCCCCTAAGTTTCTAAGAATCTTGTCAAAACAACCTCATAAAGAAATTGGTGTCCCTGCGGCTGATAACTCAGATGATTGGAGCAAATGCCAAGATGCTGTAAAGAATTGCACAACTGATGTCTGAGCGGAGCAGCAGAGCCGTGAGCAGTGCGATCCTTCCATGTACCTGTCAGCTCGAAATGATGACTGACTTCCTGTGTGCTGCAGAAACTATAATAGTCTCCAGCTGGACAGAGGAAAATCTCCACTGTATGCATGTGTGTGCGTGTGTGTGTGTGTGCATGTGTGCGTGTGTGTGTGTGTGTTCTCCTAACAGCAGGAAACTTTACACCTATGTTAGGCCCGAGGATGACTTCAGCATATGTGGATTTCTGTGTTCACCTGGTTCCCCAGCAGACAGGCTCTGTTGGTCTGTCAGAGGTTGGGGATAAAACCGGAGGTGACTTCATGAAGACTAGACTCTCTCACATGCTGAGAGAGTCTGTTGACGATGTCGTGAAGGTATCTCGTTGTGTTGTTGCATTTTGCAGTTGCAGTTGTTTGTGGTTTACACATTGATGATGGAATGAAGATTATGATTCACAAAGAGAAAAACAATGTGGCGGTGTATGACCTTCCCCCGGATGATTACGCTCCGATGATAGTGACATATAACAATAACATGCCGTTGACAAACCACATGTGGAGTTTCATGACTGTGGTGATGGAGCTCGTTGGAGTTAACCGGCTCTGATGGTTATGGTGCAGCAGTCCACCTCTGGTATTAACAGTTTGCATGGGAATCAAATGTCTAATGTCAACTAAAAAGTTTAAAGAGTCAGATTTTTTTTATGGCTATTTAAGACTAAAGGGTAGAAATTTAGTTTGTGGGGTTTAGGTGGAATCAACTGGAGGGTTTTTTTTTTTTTTGTTTTTTTTTTGGTTGCTGAAGTCTTCACCTTTCATCCAAAAGGCATCTTCGTTTCTAACTGGTGGTTGAGTCCCAGGTGATAACCTGAAGAGTCACTTGAGTGTTGTTAAGGTCACCTGATGGTCTTTGACCCCTCAGGACATCATATGAGTCAATGGGTGCTGAGCTGTCTGGGGAGGGACCTGGGAAGTAGCATTGAAGGCCTGCCCCTCATTTTAGAGATGGTGGTTTGGAGACGGTGAAGAAGCCTTTTGGATGAGAGGTGAAACGTCTTCAGAAACCAAAACTGAAATCCAGTTGCCTCCTGCTGAAACTGTTAGAATCGGCATTGACCCGGACTGACTGAGAATCTACACAGACTTCCAGTTTGCTCATGTGTCTATTGGTCTACAATTAAAAAACTTCAATTTACATGAAATTATGTGGAGAGATGTGCTGTGGCCAGTAGGAGAACCCACTAGAATCGGGGGCAGACCACAATATTAAACATTGCAAGAATTTACCAGGGAATATCACATTAACCTTTATGGGGGAAAAAATGGCATGTCGCTTGCTATATCTTTGGATTTATACCGTATGTTTACTGGGTTGATAACAGATCACATCACTCATTTTGTTCACACTGAAACTGTTTTGAAGGAAAGACAGAAGAAGAAAGAAAGAACTTCATTGGTGAAGCCCAAACTACAGCTACACCGCTGACTTTGAAATTATTTGCAGCTGGTATTTGATCTATTATACAGATGGTTTAACGGTGTAAAAAAAAAATCAATCGCAGGGTTGTTTATCCACATAGGAAACCTGAAGATGCATGTTTGAATCATGAACAAAAGAAGGCCAGAAAGGCAGAAAGAAAGAAAGTTCGGACGGATAAGCCTCTTCACTTTCTTCTAACCAAACCTCTTCTCACTTTGGTTGATTTGGGTTTGCACGCTGTCATAAAATTTCACCACACTAAAATGAAGACAGGGTCTTGAGGTCTGGATGGCACTAAAACTTTGCTCCTGTTGAAAATAAACTCCAAACTTGGTAATTTGGCCACCACTCGAACCGGGGCCATTAAAAGTGGATGCTGCTTAGTCATGCCTCTCTTCAAACCTGAGATTTTTATTCTGGAAAGGTGCTCTGACTGAAGCTCTGACTGAAGAGCGCCTGAGTTAATTTGACTTCACTGGAGTGAAATGAAACATTATCAATTCATCTCTCCATCAAAAATTCTTTCTACTTAGGCGAGAACTTTCTCTTGTCATCCTGTCATGTATTTTTCATTTGGCAGACATCGTCTCAGTCCCGGCGAATCGGAAATCACAACTCGGTTGCTTTGATGTGATGCCGAAAAACAGCGTCTCTCTCTCTCTCTCTCTCTCTCTCTCTGTCTCTCTCTCTCTTTCTGTCTCTCTCTCTCTCCCCCACTCTGTCTCTCTCTCTCTCATTCTTTCTCTCTCTCTCTCTTCGCCTCTCCCTATCTTTCTCTCCGGGGAGACAAGCATTTTTCACAAGATTCAAACATGCATCTTCAAGTTTCCTCCGTGGATAAACAACCCCGTGATTAATTCTTTACACTGTTAAACCATCTGTATAATACATCAAATAGCAGCTGCAAATAATTTTAATGTCGGTAGTGTATCTGCGGTTTGGGGTTTACGAATGAAGCAGAATCTTAAAGTGATCTAGAGGGAATTAAACCATATTGAAATCATTACTAAACCTTCACAGTGTCTTGCAGGTAAGTCAAACCGCAGCTCATTCTTGAGATAGCTGGCTGGAGGAATTTTTGTGTGTGTATGCAAGAGTGTGTGTGTGCTTTTGTGTGTGTGTGTGTGTGTGTGTGTGTGTTTGTGTGGTGTGCTGCCTTTCCATTCTGAGGTGTGTTTTCAAGGTCTCCAGGCTGCGTGCAGGTCCCTGGTTTTAGGGCCTGCTCCACATTAAAGCCACATGTCGGTGTTTTTTTTCCCCTTGCAGGCATGTCATACCTGGGGCTCACACACACACACACACGCGCGCGCGCACACACACCGACACGCCAACGCACCGCCACCGCAAGATGAAAAACCCATCGACTCCTCTCTTGGTGATTGCCACGATTTTGCTCAACATGAACGGCCTCACAGAGGACGGAGAAACATTTATAGACGTATAAAAACCCATCTTAAAACATGACTCAGAGGACGGTGAGGTAAGCAGTCGACTGGAGGAAAAAATGAGAAGATAAAAGTCACATTTTATAAATTTGTCAGGAAATTCGCCGTGAAAACACCTGGCAAGACGATTTGCCAACCACTGCCAGCCGAAATACTTTAGCAGACTTTTTGCAGAATTTTCAAAAGAGCACAATTATTCTTGGGACCAGCTGACGACCCCTGACCTGATGATACTGAGGATGTACGCAAAGCAACACTTTTTCGTTCCCCGATGATCCAAAACAGATGTTTGGTCAGTAGCTTCAAACCATGACGCAACATAAAACCCGTTTCACCTTCCAAAGTAAAGTATATTCAGTCCTCAAAACCCAACAATGTTTTATGACGTGCCAAGGCCATGATTGAGGTCTGGGTGGGTTAACGCCTGGGTTGAAGTTAGTACTTCCATATGCACTTCCATATTTAATAGTTCTCACATATGTTGCCATGGCTGCAATAATAATTCACTGCTGCAAAGGTGAAACGCAGAAAACAGGAAAGAAGCACTGTTTCTACGTTGCAAAGTTAGTCGCACATTTCTATCAGTGAAGTGATATTAATTATTTTTTTGTTGAGTGTATGTTTTTTTTTTGTTTTTTTTCCTATGTTAGGAGGAACGATACTGCAACACACAGGCAGCTAGTTGTGATTTCTGGACAATACTTCAGTGAACGAATCAGTTTGGATGTGATGTCCGTTGATGTTAAGGTGAACTAGCATCCGGCTGCTTTCATACCTGCGAGTCTTTGCTGTCGCCTGATTAGTGATGTTTTTTCATGTGAACTTGAAATGATATAATCTCTCCCTCTCTCTCTCTCTCTCTCTCTCTCTCTCTCTCACACACACACAAACACACATAGACACTGGACAGGAAAGGGTTGGGTTACATGTTTCCTGTGCTGTATTCTCAAGGCTGTCGGCTGATGTCTTGATGTGAACCGCTCCCAGTTTCCCGCAGCTCCCAGGTGATCGTGCGGTCGCAAACTGGTGTTTTTACTGGGAAACCGGAAAATGTGCAACTTTCACCACCTGGCCAGCGTGCTTTTTCTTTCGTGATAAATGAATGCGCCTTGGGTTCATGGCAAACACTGCCACCCCTGTCTCCCCTTTCATCTCCTCTGTCGTATTTCCTCTCTAATTTTCACGTCAGTCTATCTCTGGGTTGCAGCACCAAATTCTGGGCCCTGTGCATGATCAGGTCTCCGTGGGCTCCCCTTCCTCTCTGGGTCAATGTCCCTTATGCTTCTTTTGAAATCCCTTTTTTAACAAATAACTGAGGCAACAACCATACACATGAATTTTTAATTTCTTTTTAATACTCGAATCTTAAATCATCCTTATATGCACCTGCAGGTGGACCACTGTTTTCCCGATCCTGGTCCTCAGGGCCGTACGTCCTACACGTTTTGAAAGTCTCCCAGCATCAGCATTCAGATAAATGGGTTACCAGCCTCCCACGGCGCTTGATTATGAGCTGATCATTTGAATCAGGTGTGCTGGAGCAGGGAAACATCTAAAACATGTAGGGTGGGGGTGCCCCCGAGGACCAGCGTTGGGAAACAGTGGGCTAAACCATTTGCACCTTTTGTAAAGGGTAAGAGGGGCTTCAGAGAGCCTTCACTATTTTTTTTTTCTTTTTTGGCAAGTAGGTTTAGTCTCTTTTGCAATTTATACAGTCAGTTTTAATTTATTTATGGCATTAGCTTCTTAGAAATTGAAAAAAAAAATGCAGACGGAAAACAAAGTTTTCATCCCGGGTTTTTGAGGGCCCCCGCCCCATCAGTCGCACATTCCCTCCCGCTACAATGCAGCAGGTCTTATCAAGCAGCTTATGCTGCATTTATTGAAATGATAATCTTGAGATTCAAACTTTAAAGGACCACACCAGTGTTCTTGCATCTCGGTTGTTGAAGCCACGCAGCAGTCAGTCACTCCACATCCGAGCATCCTTGAACAAGACAGCTGAACAAATATTCTGTATGCTCCACTGTCATGCCATGAAAATGTAATGTGGAAATGAAAGGTGGGATTTAACAAAGTGTAGGCATTTGACAGCGCTTTCAAAATCTGAACTACAGTGAAAAATTGTGCTACTACGACACTGATACAAGCAAGCCAGTGTCTGCACATCGATTTTCATACTTGAAATGCACTAAAATGCGAGTGATCGTCTGCCTGGGAGGTAGAAAACGTAAAACGTCGGGCAAAAAGTACAGCCTGGAGCTGTGGTATGTCTTAAAGTTTTTACTACAGAACTTTACTCAACCCAGTTTCTCTTTCTCCTCCACCGCAATCAGTCTTTTCCGCAGCATCTACATGTCCCTCCATCTCCTCATCCTCCTCACACAGATGCAGTCCTCTCAGATTTAGTGCTGCGGAGGTACTCGCAATGCGCTGCTGGCTACGATGCCTCCGGACACATCCTCTCTGTATGGAGCCTCAAAACAGAAGCTGACCTGCTTTGCTGAGCACAATATCTCACGGTGCTGCGGCACAATACCTGCAATTTAGCATGCAGAGGAATATTATGTAGAGACACAAGAGGGACTGTATTACACCTGCAGCAAAACTACAAGCAGCTTTGGAGCAGTTCAGTAGATTGTCGCTTAATTTGAAGTGAGACCATGAGGCACAGCGAGCGAGTACAGTGATTATTAAAGCATTATGCATCGGTCCATTATAAGATATTGGATGTGCATACTGTGCAATTTCAAAATATTCACAATAAGAGGCACAAATTAGCTATTACCACTCAGTTGGTTTGCCACAGCGTTACTAATTAAAAATGTATGTTTGCGTTGGCGTGGATATAAATTGCAGTCTGGAATTTTTGTGGTTTTAACAGGTTTCAGTATCGCGACAGCTGTTGTGCAATACGCTTATCCAAAGCGGTTATCTTAACCTCATGACAAACGCGTTAGAATGAACCAGTTGATAGATCTGCATTCAAACCCTGAAGTTCGGGTCTTGTCATGTTTCAGAAAATAAGCCTCTCGTCGGAAAAATGTATACTGCCACTCTTTAACTGATAATGCTAGCAGTATATTTTGCTTTCGTTACCTCCTCCACTATTGATTGTATAACTGCTGCATCTTTAATATTAAAACAGTCACATGGGTGCACTGGAAGTCCAGTGTTGGATCCCGTAAGAGGCTTACTTTACAACATTTATATAGACTTACACCTCATACTTTCCGGTTAAAACAGTCCTTTCATCAGTTTGCTCCAAAGTGAAAACACCAGCATTTACAATCCTGCTTCAAAAACTTGTTTGCACCGAGGAAAACATAAAACCGAAATGTGATGATTTGTAAATCTGTCATACTCATTCTGAATTTGATGCCTGCAATAGGTTCCAGATAAGTTGGGGCTGCAGCATGTTTAGCACTGTATACACCACCTTTTCTATGAACACTCAATAAGCATTTGGAAACTGTGGAGGCCGTTTGTTTTGAAAGTGAAATACCTCCTCACACAGGACTCCTACTGGTCAACAGTCACCAGTTTTTGATGGTAGATGTGTCCACGGTCCAGTCGGACGCATCTGCCCTCTCTTGTTGCAACACTTGCAGAATGCTCTGGCAGCATCTTGTGCGAAGAAGCAGGGATGTCCACTGAAAAAAAAACCACTTTCAATGACACAGATGTTAGTTAAAGGCAGAATATTTAAATATGGTAATTTCTTAAACTGATATGATTAAAGCTGAGAGTTTCTCCTCATCCCAGTGTAGCTGTCCTCCTTACAGTGTTTTTCTTCATCTAGTTTTGTGAGGAAAAGCGTCTCAGGTACAGTTCTTAGATGCACAGGGGGGGAAAAAAAAACAACCTCTGCAGCAACAGAGGAATCGACCCGCCTCCGAATACCTCACTCAGGCAGCCTCGGCTAAATATAGCCAGGAGATGCATGTCTGTCAGCCTCCCCCTCCTTCCCCTTCACCGTCCCCTCGAGCCCTTATCTTAATTATTTCCAGACCTCTCAGTCTAAATGCAAACACACAAACACACATAGCTGACAAAAATACCAGCGGTGTTTACACTCCCCCCTAAAATGAGGCTGGAGACTGTAGACGTCACCCCGCGTCACTGCCACCCAGTCTTGCTTGTTTCACTTTTTGCATCGGAACGTTTGTCATTTTAATAAGACAAATCTTGTTCTTGTTTTTTTCTTGTTTTATTTATTTAATTCTCCTGATTAAACGTTAGTCAATTACACAAGAGAAACACGAGAAATGTTGTGGTCGCACCACTCAGCCGCGTGGCGTACAGTTTGCATTATCCCTCGAAAGTGTGTGTGCCTAGGTGTGTGTGGGCGGGGGGGGGTTGTGGCACCAGGATGACCGCAGAGTGAGCAGTGTTAGATAATTGCTTCATGTTCGGGGGTTATAATTGGTCAAAGCATGACAATGCATAATATCGTTGGGGCACTGTGTAGTGTCACTGAGGCGCCGTGTCTGTGACGTGCGATATCGCCGAGTCCCGTTAAAATGTCTTTGGAGACGATGCCAGCGAGTGAAACAAGCTGGTGCGGCATACCCCAACACGACACTCGGGGCTCTCCTCGTATTGCATCAACCTGCGTGTTGCACAGAGACAGTCCAGCGCTGTAATATTCACTCTGCATATGGTCATAATAAATTCTGCGTTTGAGATATGGTGTTCCGTCCAAACATTTCTTGGGGGTGTTTGAACAAAAGAACCGAGGACGGTCAACGGGAAAGTTTCTTACGAATCTGATGCCGTGGCCCGCATTGGCCGGCTCTGAGATCCGATCATGTCGCATTGACGCCGCACCGGAGTGAATCGCGGGGAGGCTTCTTCAGACAAATCTAGAGGGTGGCAACCCAGATTAAAGGACACCAAAATACTCGCCAAGGAACAAGACCACGACACCTAACCTGTTGAAGTTGGAAGCTGGGTCCTAAAATGAGTCCGACGGACCAACGGAAGGTCACAACAAAAAGGCCCAAGACTCATCAGAAGGAAAAAAATTGAAGATCATAATAACCTGGCATCATAATAACCTGATAAAATGACATTATTTAAAGACAATAAGAGACATTTCATCCAAACAACGTTTAGCTCCGTTTCGGAAAAAAAAAAAAAGCATTCCCAGCAGTAGAACTTGCAGTGCTCCTTGGAGCCTGTGAGCTGAGGGTACCGCTCCTGGTTACTGAATTGAATGTGGTGAAACGAATCCTTTTCCTGGTTGTGGTTGTGACGGTCCTGCTAGCTTTGGGGTCGACCGGCCTTCCCCAAGGACGTCCAGCTTTTCTTGAAAAATAGTTTTTGAAAGTGTCTTTGTAAGTAAATCTGCGACCAAATGGACTCCTCCTCCATTGTGGATTGACAAAACAGCTATTAAATCGAGACACATATATATTTTCGTGTGCAAGTCGCTGCAGCTGCAGTTTGCTAGCTATGGCTAGCGCGCTCTTTGACCATCAAATCAAAGGACGTGAAAGTTCAGACGCAATCACATGCCTGCTCGGTGGCCTTGGTGTCGCCAACTCAAAATCTGATTAGTTAAAGCAACAATTTCATCACCATTTATTTTAGGCTACAGGCGCCCGCGCTGCTAGTTCTCAAGGCCTTAAGGCAGATTTATTTGACTACGGCAACATGACGCCTGAAACATCATTGGATAAAAGCGCTAATATAAATATACATGGAAGCACTGGAAGCAGCATAGCCAAGAGAAAAGCCACGAAAGGAAGAGAACGGACAATTTTGAATTAATTTATGAATAGTCATTGAAAAATATATGAAAACATACATCAGTGATTCTGATAGTGTTTAGGCCAGCAGAGAAGGCCGTGCTGCCTCTGACGGTCCACCACACTGGTCCAACATCAGTATACAGTCACTGTTTATGTTTAGTTTTTGTTATTGACATAATAAAATTGTCAGAGGGGGACTTGTTAGATAATCGCTCATGTTCAGGCGTCGTAATGTTGACATCACTGAGCCATTGTATAGTGTCATTGAGGCGGCGTCTGTGACTATGCGATATCACTGAGTCCCACTAAGATGTCTTTGAAAATGATCACAGTGAGTGAACCAAATTAGTAATGGTAAACAACACGATACTCGGCGCGCCGCTATTCTCATCTCCTCGTTATTTTGTCTGCATATGATCATAATAAACTGGCTACATCTGAGACCTGGTGTTCGGCCCAGAAGAGGGTCAGGGGGAAGATCATCCCAGCAGCAAGACGCACGTGTTAGTAGTGATTAGTAGTGATCTCCCGAGCTGAGATCTTTGAGGAGTGAGAAATTCACTTACAAGACCAGTGTCTCCAAAACACCTGAGGAAACACTCGGCCGTGCTGGCACGTAATGTTCAGCCCAAACCTGCAATGTGGAGATGTGCAGGAGTTAACACACATGCCTGTCCACCTGTTGATCTTTGAAATAATAAAATAGAGCTTAATAGCTCATTTCAAATAATTTCAAACAATATTAAACAGTAAAAAAAGTGTTTTGTGCAGAAAATGCCTTCGAACGCTGCACGGACTGAATTACTGAAGCAACAAAGGTAGAAAAATACTCAAGTTTTAAATGTCATTCGTGCTGAAGTTTATGAAAGAACATTTTTTTTTAAAGCAGAGAACCAGTTTGTTTTGACATCTCAACACAACTATATAACATCATACAGTGTAAGACATACAGGTGATCAATGTAATGGTTGCCATGGTGATTGAATAACAAAGCAAAAAAAAGATCAAAGCAAAAAACACGGCGTCATTACAGTGGCACTTTTTCTTTGTTTTTGTTTTTTTACAGGAGGCTTAATATTGTAAAAGTTTGAAATCAAAACTTGTACCAAAAAAAAAAAACACAGAAGAAGAAAGAGAAGACAAAGAAAGAGTTGGATAACATTAAGTGCTCTCAGAATTCACATTTAATTAATGATCTCAACAGGTCTCAATTGGCTGCAGCAGGAAACAAACAAATAAACATAACATCATTAAAAAGATGTCGAACGGGAACTGTTGCCTCAAATTGTTGGCTTTGAGCGCTGTCGGCTTATTATCTTTCCAACTCATATGTATCAAGTCGAGGCAAAATCCCTGAAGACACATGCCCATCAATAATTCACCACTTCATTCGGCTAATTAGCTGCTCTTTCAGAAAACACTGCAAATGTCACATGCGGTCAAAACTCGCGTTTGTCTCCACCACTGTGAATGAGCACATGCGGCCCTGGACATTCGAGATGAGAGGGTTTAAATGACCATGACTGACGTACACAGCTGCAAGCAATTTTTTTTTTTTCCCTCCATGATCAAACTTGAAATTTTCAAAGATGTAGTGCAGACAGGGAAGGAGCCAATCGTGTGTACCTGACATGAATCATGAAAATTTACTGTACTGATATTCAACAGATGATAGCACACAGTTGGCTTGTACAAAAGAATTAAAAGTTGAGGGTAGTACGAGTAATACGTATTTGAACAAGGATGGAAAATTGGAATATCTCCTCGTACCTGGGAGACGTTTGCCCAGAAGGAGTTCTGCCAGGGAGTTTTGAAGCAAAAAAAAATTAGTCAAGATTATATCATTACGTTTTGCATAGGATTCAAGGCTCAGTCTCCTGGAGGAAAGCCGCAACCCATAACACATTCCTGCATTGCCCTTATTCAAACAACTTCAAAAAACCCTTTAATGACAATGACCCTCTGATGCAATGGTGAAGGTCTTGAGTAGATTTTGGCACAACAAAAGGTAAGAAATCATGGGTTGCTCTGGGTTTTAATGCACCATCTGGATTCACCACTAATAGCAGGGAATTAACGGCCGTCCGCTGCAGCAAGCTCCGTCCACGAATGCAGCCGCCTTCATTCGCGATTGGCAACGAGAAAATTATGTCTCCTGCTGCAACGACACTCAAGACACCTTTCCACCGCACTTGACAGCTGCAACTATATGACCAAACGGCCGGTATCCTAAATCAACTCCTCTGTTTGTGGGACCCATCCACCTCCACTACTGTCCGTGACTCAGACTTATCCGCTGTATATAGATTTCATCGGATTTCCTCTTTTCCTGGGGTCGTGCGTATTATCAACCCTCCCATTAACCCTCACCACTGACATTAACTGTATCTGAGCCCTGTGTGTTCCTTTGGTCGGATGACATCAGTGTGTTTCAGTGTGAAATAAGTTGACCTGTGACGTTACGATGTCATGATCCCTCTGATAACACCGGCAACATCCCGCGTGTCGCCGCCCGTTCACAGTTTGGAAGCTCTGGGACCTCCCGTGACGCAGACTGGGAACGAGCCTTTTCGAAAGCCGAGTGAGGTCAGACGTTGCACAACTATAATCACATTATTTGGATCAGACACTGGGATTTCTAACAGGGACGAGGCTCCAGGGAAACTCGGCACGTTTTGCTTTTCTTCGTTTGTATGAAAACGAGTGCTCCCCAAACGCCCCGCAGCAGCAAGGATTTGCTCAAGGCCACATCTACACCAGCGGCAAATGGAGGCCAAAATTAAAGATATTTTTGGCTTGCAAAGACTTAAACTCATTGCTACTTTGCTGCCTTTGCGGGTTTTTATCCCTCACCTAATTTCTTTAAGAAAATCCCCCAAGTGACTTGCCAGTAACTTTGTTCTTCATCTTCAAGCCGTAAAAGCTGCTCAGTCATTTTGAAAGTGACATTGCCATTGTCACCCGGCATGATCACATTATATAATGAAACCTTTTTTTTTTCCCTCCTCATTTATCTTCATCTTCCCTGTATTCTTTTAGGATTCATTATATAAGTGCTGCGCTCCCTCTCTCTTTTAAACCCTAGTTATGTAGCCATCATAAATCATTCAGATTTCTCTATCTTTTACTTCTATCCATATGAGGCCTTTCATTGATCTAATTCGCCCCCTTGATCCTTGTCTCAACGCCAACCCTCAACCTAAGTCCTGTTTGAGCCCCTAGAAATTGAACCAAGTCTTAACCCCCAAACAGTCATTTGGATGTGTTGACAATATTCACTGAACCTCCTTCTGAGGTCATAGTTAGCCGAGCAAATCCTAAAATCAGTTGTTTCCCTTTGTTGATCCTAGTTTAGAGGTCGCATGGAAAGAAGCACCGTGTGTAAAAACAAATAATTTGTATATCTATAAATACACATTTTGCTCAGTTCAGTAGGTTCCTTTTGATAAGGAGCAGGCTGCTGCTTCAGTGTTCAGGAACCAGTTGATTAGTCACCTTTTTGATTGTCCAAGACAAAAGATGGAAAAGTCGTAAGCACTCAACCTTGAACTGGTGACAGATGCCCTCTAGTGGCCATAGCAACAATAACTGGAGCGCAGCAGGAAGCACATGTGGGGAGGACATGTTAGTCATCAAAACAGCGCTCTCTGCCACGGGAGACCATTTCTAATTTCCAACCGCCACTTTCACGTTTTCCAACTGCTAGTCAAGACTATGGGGGAAAAAAAATCCAACCATGATCATCGTCTGACCTTCCCAACTGGTTATTAGTGTAAACACGATGATGTAAGCTGCCTATAACCTTGAGGAAATAGTTGCTTTAATCCAAACCATGATGCTAATCCAAACCATTACATTCCTTTGAAGCATAAACCCTTAATTTTTTTTTGTGCCAAAACCTAACTGGACTTTAAACACAGTGTTGACACGCCATAAAACACTATTGTTAACTGTGTAACGGTTTTAGATGACACGTTCAAAAAACACTTGCGCTGTATCACAGAGTTGAAACTAAAAACCTCGTTTGGATTAAAGGACTTGTTGCACCTTTTATAAATGCCGCATGATCATCAATGATTGCCCGTATTAATGCATAATAAATCATTTATTAATACTTAGATCATTTATGAGCTGTGAAAAGTTTTGCCCCTTTAGACTATCTAGGCAAAGCGCTAAAAAAAAAAAATGGTTACAGGGCATCTAAAGCCATTAACAGATTATTAGCAACTGATGGATCACAAAAAAGAACCCTAAATGAATAATTTCTTCACATTTATAACTGCTGCTGACTAACATACTTTTGCCACTGATTACAAAGTTACTTTCCTAATGACTTATTAATGTCTATAACTGCGGGCTTATTAAAAAGTGGGGAGCCTTTTCATGAATGACTCAGTTCAGAACCACAGCCACTTCTCCCATGTAATAAATCAATGAGAAGCTGGCCGCGACGCCTGATCATGACGCAGTCGAGCTGAGTTTTACTCTCAGTCAGGAGGCCTTGAGTCACCTCAACGTCGACGAGGCATTCGAGCTGAAGGCAAACGGAGGCTGCCACTGCGGTGGTCTCTCCTCCCACTGATCTGCCGTGTTGTGGTTGTGCGCCTGACGAGCTTGCAGGTGGGCTGCTGTCATTGTTTGATTCCAGCGATTGTCTCAGTGGTTGTCGGCGGCCTCGGACTAAATGAATCCGGCTACGACGACTCGCTCTTCCTGCTCCCGGTGAGTCAGCGTGCTGTTTTGTGATATTATTGTCTCGGCGTATAACAGCTTTCTCGTAAACGCGCGCTACAGAAATGAAGCCGTTTCCTTGCTGACATTGCAAGTGACAGGCATGGCAAATGTTCTGTATTTTTAGGAGCTTTAGGAGCAGAACTATTCATTCCTGGGAATCCCATTTTATGGTGTGCCAGGGAATGTCTTTTTACTTGAGTAATTTTAAATACATGAAAATCTGCCTCCTGGATGATATTTAATTTGATCTGACTTTTCTAGGACTCTTTCCAGTCTGCAAGATGCATCACTTGTCAAACTTGGACCAGTCGAGTTTGAGCTGATGTTCAACTATAGCACCCACATGAGGCCAACTATGGTATTACACCTTTAGGAAAATACCTGTACATGATAACACATGCCATGAATTATTCCTATGAAGAAAGGAGGGATCGTTTTCGCAGACTCAGAAATAACCTCACCTCTGTCTCATTATCTTTTTGGATGCAATGCAGGTATACGAGACCGAGGGAAGCTGTATTTGCTCAAAATTAAACTGTTTTCTGTGTGAAAGTGCAGGCAAGACTCAAAAGACTATAAATACGAGCTCTAAAATAATGGCTTGATATCCTTGCAGCAGAATCTAACTGAACCTTTGCAGGTCTCAGTGGGACGACTTAAAACAGCTGAACCCATGGGACCAGGAGGCAATTTTTATGCTTTTACCAGAGACATGGAGGCCTTTGATCCACTGTTTGCAAAGCCTCGCTCGCACAGTTCATCGTTTGCATCTTGGCGCTGCCAAGCACATGAGCCACTGAACCGCCAGGGGATTTGAATTAATGTTTCTGGAATTACCGTTTCCTTGCTAAATGAATTAAAAGGAGATGATACGGCAGCTCTGCTGGTGATGGATGTGTAGGAGTAGCGAAAGACACAGAGACACAAGACAAAAAGGGATTTCAGATGCCATGCTTATGCAAATGAAGATAATTAATGTTGCCGGACAAAAACAGAGACAATCAAATGCTAAACACTGATTCTCATTTGTTCATGAAATCAAGGACCAGAATAGGGATTTTCGTCAAGTGCTGAGAAAGTCATCATATCAAAATAGGCGATGACAAGATTAAAAATTATTCCAAAGGCACAAAAAGACAGACGTTAATGGAGCTAAACTGGATATCTATTTTTTTTTTTTTAGTTTTTTTTTTAGTTTGAATAATGCAGCGGAGAAATGTATTTGCTTATTTTATTTACAGAAGTTTTGCATTTCAGAGCCTAGTAGCTTCACTGCAGGTTAGCGCCTTATGAAACTACAGCATCATCTCAGCAGTTCTGAGTAGATTTGCCAGCTTTGTACAATTTCCTCCAAACAAAACCCAGGTAGTCACTGAATGCATTAATGTTTTGCTTGCTAAATATATAAGACACAAGACAATCAAAGCTGTTGGAAATATGTTTTCCTACTCACAAGACCCTGGGCTTTCATTTTTGAGGACCCGCATGTCATGACTAGCCGACCGTTTTGAGGCTGTCATGTGTCAGTCAGTGCCAGCTGCTCTCTACAGACTTTCATTGACAACAAATCAACCTCTACCAAATGCATTTTTGATTAATTATGGGTTAATATGAGAAGATATGAAAGGCTTTGGGGATTCAGACAAAAAACTACAAGACAAAACTTGCATGATATCTAAAACATTCAAAGTCAATAGTCAAAGTCAACTTTAATGTCAAATATGCTATACATGCTCGACATACAGCATAGATGAAATTTCAGTCCACGGTGCGGTGCAATAGGAACAAAATTACAAAACTGAGCTAAATAAAAGACTAAATAATAATATAAACAGAATAAACAATATAAAGAGTAAAAACAGAGAACGAAAAAGGAATATACAGTTCAAACAGTCCTGATGTGGATGCAGTAGTGTAAATATTCCTTTAACCCTCCTGTTATGTTCGGTGCATGTTTAATTATCCAAAAGATGTCTTATAACCAAAAAAATCCTAGCAATCAGTGTGAATAATTCATTACTAATAATTCTATAAATATTTAGTGCAATTGTGTTCCTTACCTCTAACAGGTAATGGTTCAATTAGGATAATTCACTCGTTTTTCATTAAAAAAAAAAAAAAAACGTGTTCAAACTTTTAATGTTTCAGTACTTTATTACTTTTGAAAGACCAACATATAAAACACAATAGTTTTACATAACAATGAAACATAACATTGAAATTTTGTCTGACATACATACACTGTGAACCAGAAATGAACAAAATTGCAATACAACAATACAACAAACAAGCAACTACACAGCACACGAGTGACATGTCATCACACTGTGCTTTGTGCAAATGAATTTTGCACATTTCGCACAGGTCATGCTTGTCTTGACATCGTCACATGGCCTGCAGACGGCACCTCTTCCTCTTCCTTTTTCCCTCAGCAGCAACCTAGAAACAAGAGGACCATGATCACTTTACTATGGTGTCTTTTTGCTGATAGCAAGACACACACAACGCACTCTCATACACTTATACACACACATGCACACACACACACAGACTCACTTACTTACCTCACGCACTGGTGTAGTACTTGGTGCAGTCCTCTCCTGGATCTCCCTTATTGTGGCTGCAGCGGCTGGGGTCCTTGGCAGGTGCTGCATCCGTTGGATGTACGGTGTTGCAAGCGCCTTCCCTAGTTCCTCAAGAAAGCTCCTCTTGTACAGCTTTGACAAATTCCAGTCAGGAAAGATCTAAAGATCTCAGTCCAGATGACAAA